>ML777127.1:25138-39379 GCA_009831015.1 Picea engelmannii
TTGTATCATTTCAATTTGTATATCTCAATTGTAACGTAATTCTTGTTGTATAAGTTGTATTTAATCCTTTTAATTGTATAATCTAATTGACCCCTTGCCCAACCTTAGGCACTAATCTTAGTTGACTTAGGGAAAGGCTTAATCCTCATTCTAACAATTTGCATTTGCATTTTTGCTTGCCATATAGGCTAGCTTCCCCCTCACATTTAATAAACTAAAATTTACTCCTAGAATTCATCTAATAATTCACATAGTAACTAGGGTCTACCCCCCTTGGCTTCCCTAGGAGTAAGCCTAAACGGAATAGGTTCAAGTCAAAGTGACAGCGTGGGCTTTTGAACCTAGGTATTGTGCCTCTAAGGACACACTAAGTGAGCAGGACTTAGCTCACGTTTGCAAGTGTGTATAAGGACATCACAAGGGACACCCTTTGTAACGTATCTCTAACCTTTCTCCTTGTATTTCAATTTTGTATTATTTCATTTCATTGTGTTATTATGTACTTAGATGTTGTATCATAGTTTCATTTTGTAATTAGAAATGTTTTACAATAGTTATTTATTCATGTAATTGTTGTTTATAGCATTTCATTTTGTCATATATATGTATATTTATGTTGGGTATTTGTGAGCACTTTGTTTTGTAGATGCTGGATTCTCCTATGCTCTCCTTCCCAAATGTGAAGATCAAACACACGTCCCCATGTGGAGCCAGAGGTTGACCGCCTATTCAACTAGGGGGTCAACTCCATGTACCATGAAGATATGCATCATCATATGCTACCAAGTTAGAGACTTACTGCTTCTACAAGGCATTTTTGGCCTTCAGCATGTATTTTTGTAAATGGAATTTTTGCTCCCCTGCGTGGGATAATAATGTAATAGGTCTGCATGGATCATAGTTAGGTCAGTTACCTTAGGACTTCATCATTAGAGGAGTCCCTTTCACAAAGTGTTTTTTTTTCCTCAGGTTATTAATTTGGCCTAACCAGCCTTATTAATTTCCCTTGAGTTTTTCATGTGATGTCTCGTTCCCAAGAGTAGGCCAGCAGGGAGTCACTTAGTAGTCTATGTGTTCCCGTAGACTATAGTCAGGCACAAACAGGAAACAAGATGGAGAAATAAGGAGGAATTGATGGCTAAACGATGAATTAAGCCAAAATACTTAGGAAAAGTCACTTAAGCCTAAGTCAATGAAGAATTAGAATGAAAAGGTGTTAAAGGGGGACTTAATTAATTAATTATTCACCTTAGGAGGAAAAGCGCCTAGCTTAAGTGAGGTCAATGGTGAATTAGATTGGGAATGGTATAAAGGGAGGAATTTGACCTAATTCCTCATTATGCATTGTTATGATTTGATGTTGAGAGTTCCTAGAGGAGGAAGAGAGTCGACTTTACTGTTTTGTGGATTGTTGGAGGAAACCGCCACCATTGATCGGTTTCGGTGTTGAGAGACACACCCTAGCCCATCGGAGATACCATCCAGGTATTTCACCGTGCTATTCAAGAGTATCCAGTGAAGAGTGCGCAGCTCAGCCAGTGAGGGCACAAGTTAGATTGAGGGTTTGTGGAGTTGCACGAGGTCCGAGCTCAGATTGCAGTTTCCTTCCGACCCAGTTGAGATCCAGCCAGGGGGCTCAGATTGAGCCAGTTTCCATCAGATTCTGATGGTGGAATCTTCCAGGGCGCATCATCCATCCATTTAGGGCGCAACTCTTCTGGCAGGACATTTGAGGTTGCAGACGGAGCACTAGGGCAGATCTGGGGAAACCCTTCCGACCCAATTCCGCATTTGGTGAGACAATCGTTTTGAGTCGTATAGCAGTAGATTTCGTTAGTGGAATCATTTGGGGCACATCCAATGTCCCAGGAGGTGCGCAAACCCCCCCAGGGGTCCAAATCCAGTGCCTCAGAGACCAGATCTGACATCTGACACTCATGCATTTCAGTCTACAGGCTAGGGTGCTTCTATTGGAGCAGTTTCCAGCTCATTCCGACAATCTATCCTTCCAGACAAGTTTTCCAGCTGGTAGCGGTTACCGTACCTCTCCAGAATCACATATTTTTGCCGATCTATCCGTGCATGCATCAGATCTACCTTCATCTTCTGATCACGAGTATTTTTATGCTATTTGCTTGTATTCCAATGACAATCCATGAGATCTAGCTGACGATTATACTCTATATTTCCAGTATGTTATTGTATTTCCATGCTTGAGTCGCATAATACATGTTATTGGGTAGTTGATGTTCTTTACTTCCGCATGCATCCTTTATATACTGTTTAAACCATAAATACGTAACATGCACATGCAATAACCATAAATATCTCAAACACACAACTGAAACGCATCCAGAAACCCCCAATGTATCAGATCTGCGAGACAGAACATTAGATCAGTAGCAAATATCTTGATCAGCAGGATCAGGGGTTGCATTCAGTGGTATTAGAGCTTTAGTCCTGCCAGCCTGTGACTAAAGACAATGAATACAGCAGAGGAACCAGATGGTCATGAGCACGTAGGTGACGAATATGTCACTTATAAAACAGGCGCAGGGAAAGAAGGGATAGGCCTAACTTTCCTCCCTTCCCTCCTAGTTCAGAGGCAGAGGAAGAGGCACACAGAGAAGCAGAGAGAAGAGCAGAGCGCGAGGCCGAGCGCGAAGCAGAGAGGAGGCTAGGTTACAGATATGAGCGACCAGAAGGCAGTGGTAAGGCCCCTATGGATCCAGATGCAGCCTTCATGCAGGTTATCAATGATATGCTAGCTAGTCAGCGGACCATGTCTCAATCTTTGGCTCAGGTAGCGGGTAGACTGGCTATGGTAGACATCCCAGGCACACAAGCCCCACATGCATCACAGGGGAACTCAGGGGCAGGCCATAGACCCCAGTCACCCACTCGCACATACACCACTGCAAGTAGGAACCCACGTCCATTGTTTCCCAGTTTCCAGAGGGCACCCCCGGTAGCAGCACAGATACCGATAACACAGAGACCGTCCACTCATGCGGAGGACATTGTAGAGTATCAGAGAGAGTATGAAGCATTGGGCCATGACTTCCATCAGGATATGACCTTAATTGAGTATTGTGGACTCAGACTCAAGAACTACCCCAGAGAGCCACAGAGGGGAGGACCACAGCAGCAGCAGCAGCAGGGGCATAACATTAATTTCATCTGAAAAGTTGGTAAACTCGCCATACCTTCTTTTGACGGATCGTCCAAATGCACCGCCAGAGCTTGGGTACAGAAACTAGACACCTACTACAAGCTCAACCAGATGACCAAGTCAGAGGCCATCAGTTTCGCCACATTACACTTGGAGGGTGAGGCACACGAGTGGTGGTATCACGGATTGGTGACATTGGGTCACAGTCGCATCACCTCCTACAGAGAGTTCACAGAGAGACTCATGGATAGATTTGACAGGAGGGATCCATAGATCCATTTCAGAGATGTAGCCCAGTTGAGACAAACTGGCACAGCAGAGGCATTCATCTCAGAGTTTCAGAGGATAGCAGTGGCAGTGACAAACATATCCGAGCCCTGATTGGTCATGCTATTCACAGAAGGGCTCATAAAACCCTTGAGAGCATGGGTGAAGGCCTACCGGCCTCATACCTTGCAGGATGCCATCCGACGCACTAGAGATTTGGCGGATTTAGTGCCAAAAACTAAACCCTTCACCAAACCCTTTGTACCACAGAGAGACAAGGATCAGAAGAATCCTCAAAGGGAATGGAAGGGCAAGCCCAAGTTGGATGATGATACGCGACAGGAGTTGATGAGGAAGAAGCTTTGCTTCTCCTGCAGAGACCCTTGGGTCTCAGGGCATAGATGCATTGGAAAGGGACAGATCCACTACATCGAAGTGGAATCAGGCAGTGAGGAGGAGGATGAGGATATTGATGCACAGACAGATAGGGATTCGGAGACTGAGACCACTCATGAACCAGAGCAGCAGCCGAAGAAACCTCAGATACCGGTAAGGGCACAGCCCAAGGAGGAGGCAAAACCTCGTAGAGAGGTGAAAGGGAGAACCATAGCCACCCTTTCAGGAGTACCCAGGTACAACACTCTCAGGCTCAAGGGCCTTATACAGGGGCAATGCATGACACCTTTAGTTGATGGTGGGGCCACCCACAACTTCATAGATGTGTCCTCAGTAGCCAGGAGGGGGTTATGCACAGAGGAGTTTGAGGGATTCCATGTGGCAGTGGCTGATGGATACACGATGACATGTTTGGACATGATCCCCGACCTAGAGGTCAAACTAGGCAACTACACCTTGACAGACACCTTCTATGTAGTTGAACTATCAGATATTGATGCCGTGTTAGGGGTACAGTGGTTATATTCATTGGGAGAGATTGGGTTCAACTATCAGACGTTGATCATGAGCTTCAGAGATGCCAGTGGATCGCGAGTTGTGCTAAGGGGCATGTTTACAGGAGCACCTCGAGCAGTATCGACAAAGAGGATGGAGCGGATCTTTCGTCATGGAGATGTGGCATACACAGCAGAGTGTTTGATCACCACGCGGAAGGATTCTGAGGGTAGGGAGCATTACCACCCACAGATCAGAGAGCTTCTGGGTCAGTATGAATCAGTATTTGGGCCGATACCACCAGGGAGACCACCCCACAGGGGTTTTGAGCACATGATTGAGTTAGAGGCAGGGGCTACACCAGTGATTACAGCACCCTACAGGCACCCCAAGAAATTCAAGGATGAGATTGAGAAAGAAATCAAAGAATTGCTTGCTATGGGGCACATCAAGCCCAGCATGAGTCCTTTTGCATCTTCAGTCGTCCTGGTACTGAAGAAGGATGGCACGTTACAGATGTGCATCGATTACAAAGTGCTCAACAAGAAAACGATCAAGAATCGTTACCCCATTCCACGCATAGATGAGCTGATGGATGAGTTACATGGGACAGTCTTCTTCACTAAGATTGATCTACGCTCAAGATACCATCAGATCAGCATCAAGGAGCAGGACATTGAGAAGACAGCGTTCCGGTGCCATTTCGGACACTTTGAGTTCTTGGTCATGCCATTTGGATTGACCAACGCACCAACCACTTTCCAATCTTGCATGAATCATATCTTTAGAGGACAGTTGAGGAAGTACATCCTGGTAATCTTCGACGACATATTGATCTACAGCAAGACATGGGATGAGCATCTAGCACATTTAGAGGAGGTCTTGGGTATTATGCAGGCACAGTCTTTATATGCCAAGGAATCCAAATGTGAATTTAGCATGAGAGAACTACTGTACTTGGGGTATATCATCAGTGGGCAGGGAGTACAGGTTCATCAGGAAAATATCAGGGCCATTTTGGATTGGCCAATGCCCAAGAATCTCACGGAGCTGAGAGGATTCTTTGGGTTATGCAGTTACTACAGGCGGTTCATCGTGGGTTTTTCACAGTTGGGAGCACCACTCACAGACTTAACCAAGAAGGGTGCTTTTCATTGGACAGATGAGTCACAACAGACATTCGACAAAATGAAGGAGGTTATGAGCAAATGCCCTGTTTTAGCCCTTCCAGACTTCTCGCAGCCGTTTGTCTTAGAGTGTGACGCATCAGGGGTGGGGATTGGAGCATTTTTTATGTAGGGGGGCCACCCCATCATATTTGAGAGTAGAAAGATCAACGAGTCAGAGAGACTCTACCCTATTTACGACAAGGAGATGCTAGTGATCATGCATGCCTTAACCAAATTCAGGCAGTATCTGGTTGGCAGCAGGTTTGTAGTGAAGACTAATCATAACAGTCTCAAGTATTTCCTTGATCAGAAAGACCTCAGTGAGAGGCAGCAGAAGTGGGTGTCAAAGATCCAAGCCTTTGACTTTGACATTGAGTATGTCAAGGGAAAAAGGAATACCGTAGCAGATGCCTAGTCCAGGAGGCCAGCAGGATGTTTGATGATGGACATTTGTACATATTGGAAAGCTCATTTGTTGGTGGAATACTCCAAAAACGAATTTGCTTGTGAGGTGATGGACGGATAGGTGATTGATGATTGATATCATGTTCTTGATGACATCATTTTCTACAAGGACCGAATCTACTTGGTTCCAGAATCGACCCTGAAGGGGAAAATTCTGAAGGTATGTCATGATTTGCCTACAGCAGGGCATCAGGGGTACTTCAAAACATATAGGCAGATCAGGGAGAGATTCTCATGGAAGGGTCTCAAGGATGATGTGTTGAAACAAATACGAGAGTGCACGACTTTTCAGCAGAACAAGTCCGAGCAGACACACCCCGCAAGGCTACTACAGCCTCTACCCATTTCAGAGCAGAAACGGGAGAGCATTTCCATGGATTTCATTACAGGCCTTCCTAAAGTGCAGCGCAAGGACTGTATATTTGTGGTGGTAGACAGACTGACCAAATTTGCACATTTCTTCGCCATACCCACAGACTACAAGGCCATACAGGTTGCAGAGTTGTTTTTCAAGGAGGTATTCTGGTTGCACGGGTTACCCAGGCAGATAGTCAGTGATAGAGATGGGCGCTTCATCAGCGCATTTTTGTAGGAGCTTTTCAGGTTGGCAGGCACAGAGCTAGCCACGAGTACCAGCTACCACCCACAGACAGATGGGCAGACAAAGATCTTCAACAAATGGGTGGAGGGGTATCTAAGGAACTATGTGGGGGGACAGCAGCGCACTTGGGTGAGATGGTTACATATGGGTGAGTATTGCTACAACACAACTTACCATACGTCTATCAGGATGTCACCGTTCAGGGCATTGTATGGATACGATGCACCCTCCTTTATAGAGACTGTGTTTGGGGACAGCAGGGTCTCGGGGGCCAAGGACTAGGTGGAGGAGAGTCAGAGGATTCTTCAATCAGTAAGGGAGAACTTGCAGTCAGCTCAGAACCAGCAGAAGATATATGCAAACTGGCACAGAGTTGAGCACAGTTTTGAGGTAGGGGATTTGGTTTTTCTGCGATTACAGCCATACAAACAGTCCTCCTTGAAGAGGAGACGAGCAGAGAAGTTGAAGCCGAAGTTCTACGGGCCATACAGAGTCATCAGGAGGATAGGTGAGGTGGCATACGAGCTAGAGCTACTGGAAGGTAGCAAGATTCATAACGTCTTTCATTTCTCTTGCCTTAAAAAGGCTGGACAACAGGTTAGCATTTCAGAGGAGTTACCACCCTTGGATGAGACAAAGGAGGTACTAGAGCAGAGAGAGCGCAGATTGAGGAGCAGGATCATCAGGGAATGCTTGGTTAGATGGAGGGGTCTTCCAGTGGAGGATGCCACATGGGAGGGAGAGCATATCTTACAGCACCCAGGATTGATGTTGCTTGAGGACAAGCAATCTCGGGAAGGGAGGATTGTGATGTCCCGTTCCCAAGAGTAGGCTAGCAGGGAGTGACTTAGTAGTCTATGTGTTCCCGCAGGCTATAGTCAGGCACAAACAGGGAACAAGATGAAGAAATAAGGAGGAATTGATGGCTAAACAATGAATTAAGCCAAAATACATAGGAAAAGTCACTTAAGCCTAAGTCAACGAAGAATTAGAATGGAAAGGTGCTAAAGGGGGACTTAATTAATTAATTATTCACCTTAGGAGGAAAAGCGCCTAGTTCAAGTGAGGCCAATGGTGAATTAGATTGGGAATGGTATAAAGGGAGGAATTTGACCTAATTCCTCATTATGCATTGTTATGATTTGATGTTGAGAGTTCCCAGAGGAGGAAAAGAGTCGACTTTACTGTTTTGTGGATTTCCGGAGGAAACCACCACCATTGATCGGTTTCGGTGTTGAGAGACACACCCTAGCCCATCGGAGATACCATCCAGGTATTTCACCCTACTATTCAAAAGTATCCAGTGCAGAGTGCGCAGCTCAGCCAGTGAGGGTGCAAGTCAGATTAAGGGTTTGTGGAGCTGCACAAGGTCCGAGCTCAGGTTGCAGTTTCCTTCCAACCCAGTTGAGATCCAGCCAAGGCGCTCATATTGAGCCATTTTTCATCAGATTTTGACAATGGAATCTTGCAAGGCGCATCATCCAACCATTTAGGGTGCAGCTCTTCCGACAAGACATTTGAGGTTGCAGACGGAGCATCAAGGCAGATTTGGGGAAACCCTTCCGACCCAGTTCTGCATTTGGCAAGACGATTGTGTTGAGTCCTATAGCAGCAGATTCCGTTGGTGTAATCATTTCGGGCGCATCCAGTGTCCCAGGAGGTGCGCCAACCCCCTAAGGGTCCAGATCCAGTGCCTCAGAGACCAAATCTGACATCCGTCACTCATCCATTTCAGTCTAAAGGCCAGGGCACTTCTATTGGAGCAGTTTCCAGCTCATTCCGACGGTCTATCCTTCCGGACGAGTTTTCCAGCTGGTAGCGGTTACCGTACCTATCTGGAATCGCATATTTTTGATGATCTATCTGTGCATGCATCGGATCTGCCTTCATCTTCTGATCACGAGTATTTTTATGCTATTTGCTTGTATTCCAGTGACGATCCATCAGATCTAGCTGACGATTATACTCTATATTTCCAGTATATTATTGTATTTCAATGCTTGAGTCACATAATACATGTTATTGGGCAGTTGACGTTCTTTACTTCCTCACACATCCTTTATATATTGTTTAAACCATAAGTATGCAACATGCACATGCAATAACCATAAATATCTCAAACACACAATTGAAACGCATCCAAAAACCCCCAGTGTATCAAATCTTTGAGACAGAACATTAGATCAGTAGCAAATATCTTGATCAATGGGATCAGGGATATTTCATTTCACTCCCACAATAATTCCTCCAAAGTGGTGAAAGGCGTTCTAATGGTTTCGTCCTCTGGTAGCTAGTGTTTAGGAATGATGTAAATGACCATGTAAGACATCTCTCAAGGTTTTGCGAAATTTCGTCGAGTCTAGATAGGTTTTTTTTAATTTATTAAAATTGCCTAAGGTTGGGTAATTTTAATTATTTTTGATAAAAAATGTAAAAACTAGGTCCTTGGGATTTTGCTAGGGGTATTTGTGCTCAAAAGAAATGAAATGAGACCCCCTACACCCTTGGACCAAGTTTCAACTCAATTGGACAACTTTTGCTAGGTGTTTGTCCACAGGGAGTCCAAGTCATTCAAAACAACAATTTTAAATACTAGTCATGACATGGTAAAAATGTCATTTTTTATAATTATGAGCAAATTGAGTAAAGTAAAGGTGGGAGATGATGATAAAACCCTTTCCTAGCCTACCCAAACCCCCTTCTAACCTTTACACACACCCCTCACTCATTTCTCACTTCATCAAGTTTTCCCCCATAGGGGATTTGCACCCCCCTTCATGTGGAAACCTTAGAAAATGCAATTTGATGTTGTATGGGGCCCTCTCTCCATAGGTGCGCCCTTCCTAGCCTTCCACCTCACCTTTTAGCTAGGTCCTACTCCCTCCCACTCATTCCACCCCATCAATCCATGCCAAAACCCTAAGTGGTGTGCCCCTCTCCTTGGGATTCTCTCATTTGCTTGGTGTTTGACACTTGGATCTCATCCAAGAGGGGTCACTTTGCCTCTCCAAGTATAAATGAAGACCCTCTCACCCTCATTTCTTCACCATCTTTTGAGCTATTGTTATGCTACCAAATTCTTTCCTCACTCCTCTCATCTTTCCATCTTGCTTTCACTCACTCTTGCTCTCTTTTGGAGAGAAACTTGTAGCAATTAGTTGTTGCAACTACCCACTTGGTTAGTGAAAAAGGCTTTGGAGGGATTTGAAGTAACAAAGATTTGTCTTGATGCTTCCATTTATTTGAGGTGATATTGTTTCTTTGAGCATTTTATGAGATATTGAGTAGACTTCCTAGGTAAACTAGTTTACTTGGATGGGTTTTGCAATAGTGTAGTTGTTGATCTATGTGAGTTGAATAGTTTATGATATAAATTAGTTTATGTTATTTGTGTATTTTACTCACATTTACTCCTATCTCATGGTTTGCTTCAATAGTTGCAGGTTATCTCAAGGGCTTGTGAGGCTAGCTTTGAGCTAGAAGCTTGCTTTCATAGCCTCATTGAACCTCTTAGCTTTTCTCTTTCATTTTCTGTCCATTTCATATTCAGATTTTGGTATTCCTAACACTCTAGGATAGGTCATTTTATATATTCAACTTGCTGAAATTTTTATGCAGAAAATTTATGTGTAAAAACAGAAATTTTCTTAACATTGTTGTGTGTTTTGCAGCATTTCCAACAAGCAACAACTTGTTGTTTTTTCCAGGTTCTCGTCAGATCAAGGGGAAGTGCTGCCAAATTTAAGCCATAAAACACACAAGGAAGCCATCACTTGGTTGGGTAACAACACCCAACCTTTCTCTCATATTTCTAGCATTGTAGCAAGCCCAAAGGGAGTACCCAAGTGATTTGCATTCTTGTATTTAATTTTCTGTTATTGTATTTTAGTTTTATTGCCTACATCTTGGTGTGAGTTTGGCTAAACCAACTCCCAAAATCGTAAGGCTATGATCATCATTTAGTTTTATTGCCTACATCTTGTTGTGAGTTTATAGCATTTCATTTTGTTATGTATGAATGCTTATGTTGGTTACTCGTGAGCACTCTGTTTTGTAGATGATGGATTCTCGTATGCTCTCCTTCCCAAGTGAGAAGATCGAACACACGTCCCCATGTGGAGCCAGATATTGACCACCTATTCAACTAGGGGGTCAACTCCATGTACCATGAAGATATGCATCATCAAATGCAAACAAGTCAAAGACTTTTTGGTTCTATAGGGCAAATTTTGCCTTGGCACTTATTTTTGTAAACGGAATTTTCGCTCCCCTACGTGGGATAATAATGTAATAGGTCTGCATGGATCATAGTTAGGTCATTTATATTAGGATTTCTTCATTAGGAGAGTTCATTTCACTGAGTATTTTTTATCCTCAGGTTATTAATTTGGCCTAACCAGCCTTATTAATTTCCCTTGAGTTTTTCACTCCCACTATTAATAAATCCTCCAAAGTGGTGAAAAGTGTTCTAATGAAGTCATCCTCTGGTAGCTAGTGTTTAGGAATAATGTAAATGACCATGTACGACAGCTCAAAAAAGTTTCGCGGAATTTCGTCGGGTCTAGATAGGTTTTTTTTAATTAATTTAAATTTCCTAAGATTGGGAATTTAATAAATTAATTTTTGATAAATATTGTAAAAAACTAGGTCCTTGGGTTTTTGATAGGGGTATTTGTGCTCAAAAGAAATGGAATGAGACCCCCTACACCCTTGGACCAAGTTTCAACTCAGTTGGACAAGTTTTTCTAGGTGTTTGTCCACATAGGAGTCTTAGTCAGATAAAAACAGTTTCAATTGTTAAACCCAAGACATGGGAAAAATGTCATTTTGTAATAATTGAATAATTGGAGTGAAGTAAAGGTTCATAATGAAGAGAGAGACACCTCCTAACCTACCCAGCCCCTTCCTAACCTTTACACACCCCCTTTACCCACTTATCAATTAAAACCCCCACGCCCCTCATGGGGAAATGCGCCCCCTTCACACGTGAGAATTAGCAACTCACTTTAAAGTGAGCTATGGGTCCCTCTCTTCACCCATATGCTTCTCCTTGCCTCCCACGTCATCATTAGAGTGTGTCCCACACAGTCCTCGATAGATCCACTTACTTACCTCACGTTTTTCCTTGGGATTTATGCCCTCACTCTCTAGCAATAAAGTAGAAACATCCAACAAAGGGTGGAAACTCGATTTTAAAGCAAGTTGTAGGCCTTCATCTTGACCAATGCGCCCCTCTTATGCTTCCACTTCACCCTCCACCACTTCCTACCTTCCATTCTCATTCAAACCCTAAAAGCCATGCACCCTCCTTCACTTGAGTTCCTCTTGGCTTGATTTTTGACACTTGTCAAAGATCCAAGAGGGGTTTCTTTGCCTCTCAATCTATAAGTAAGACCCTTCCCTCATTCATTCATCACCATTTCTTCTGAGTAATGTTATGCTACCATTTTCTCACCATCTCTCTCTCTCTCTATCATTGTCATCTTGCTTCATTTCACATGTTCTTGAAGAGATTGGAGCAATTTTGTTGCTACAACCTCTTCCATTGATAATAAAAAATAGCTTTGGAGGAATCGTGGAGTACAAGACTTTGTCTGGATGTTCCATTTATTTGTGAGGTGATATTGCTCTTTTATTTAAATATTATTGTGATTATTGAGTAGTTTGTTTGAGTAAAACTATGTTTACTTAGCTAGGTTTAGCAAACTTATAGTTGTTGGCCTATATGCCTTGTATTTACTAATGATTCTAACTTTGTTGTGTTATTAGTCAATGCAATCCATTATCTACTTTGTCTCACATTTTATTTGAAGTTTGCAGGTCATCTCAAAGAGCGTTGTTGGGATAGATTCGAGCAAGGATCTACCCTCATCGTTCACTAAAACTTCATAAGCATTTATGTTTATCTTTCTTTTCTTGTCATATTCAGATTTTGGTTGCTGACTCTCTTAGATAGGTCATTTAAACATATTATATTTATGGTTTTTATATGTGGGAAATTTCTATTGTAAAACAAAAAATTTCTCAACTTTTTGTGAGTGTGTTGTAGCATTTTCAGCAAGCAATAGCTTGCTGATTTTTGCAGGTTCTCGCGAGGTCAAGAGTGCATGCTGCCCGTTTTCAGTCACAACACATCTCCAAAGACCCCCCTTCGAAAGTGGTAATAAAATTCCTTCTTTCTCCTTCTATCTAAAGTATTGTAAGAAAGCCCAAAGGAGGGATCCCAAGTGGCTTGCCTTCTCTTTTATTTCCGCTTTTCATTTTCAGCTTTAGCTTAATTTCTTTCCTGTTTTTCCTTAATAGTTTAGCTAGCTTAGTTGTGGTATCTAATATGCATGCTAATGGTTAAAATTATCTAGAGTAGATCTCACACAACAAATGTTATTTTAGGCCCGTGGAGGAGTAAGTAAAATATTTGTTTTTTCATTGCATGCAAGCTATCATTTTTCAAGTATTTATCTTTCATATTTGCAAGCAAACATGGGTATCTTAATGGTTTAAATAATCCTTTCTTTTCCACAATTCATTTCCAGTTCTTCACGCTTTACATGCAATAATTTCATGGTTTAAGAACTCAACTTTCAATTTCGGTTTTGGGGACATTTGTTTTTTTGAACAAGTATAAATACACTCAAACACTTTAAAACACTTAGTCCATAGGCTTAATAACCCATTAGACTTAATAAGACACCTTTACCAACCATCTTCGCCATTTAAAACAGGATTAGAGGAAGCAACGGAAAGGTGATAGGCCGGGAACGGTCTCGTGGCGCTCAGCGTCCTTTTCCGAGAGTACTCTTTTCTTTGGGCTGACCTATGGAGCTAGGGTAGGCCTCGTTGCCATACTTCTTGAGCACCCAACAGTTACTTGGTAATAGGGGGAGGAAAGTATTGGGTTGACACTTAGTTAGGATTGAATCTCACTTAACAACTTTAATCAATCCTTAATCTACAACTTCGGGCAATCTACATTTACACTTGCAAGCACTTTTATTTCATACTTATATTTCACATGCAAGTTATCTTTATGAGTTGTTGATTAGTTATCTAAGTCATTATATCTATGATCTGGAACACTTTTATTTTTCAAGCATCTTTCAGTTATATCACTGTTCATGTTTGTGGTGTGATCCCTCAAGAAGTTGTGCATCCACCTAGAGGCACTCTCTTGACTGGGTCTTGTTGACCGCCCATTTAGCACCGGTGGTCAACTCAAGTGCCATGAAGAGATGCATCATAAGATGCCATGTTGTTGAAGACTTTTGGTCCTACAGGGCAGTGTTTGGACCCAGCACTTATTTTTGTAATTGGAATTTCTGCACCCCTGCGTGGGTTAATAATGTAATAGGTCTGCATGAGTCATGTCTAGGTCAGTTACCTTGGGATCAGTTCACTGGGAGAGTTCCTTTCACCAAGGGTTTTTTATCCTCAGATTATCAATTGGGCTTTTCAGCCTTACTGATTTTCCTTTAGTTTTTCCCTCACACTTGCAATAAGTCCTCCAAAGTGGTGAACGGCGTTCTAGTGGGCTTATGTTTTGGTAACTATATAGGGAAATCATTGTAAATGACCATGCAAGACATCTTAGAAAGTTTCGCGGAATTTCGTCGAGTCTAGGTTAGTTTTTTTTAATTAATTAATTTTTAATTAAATTTCCCTAAGTTTGGAGGTTTAAT
>ML777127.1:57096-67369 GCA_009831015.1 Picea engelmannii
CCTAGGAGTAAGCCTAGACGGAAGAAGTTCCTGTCAAGGTGACAGTGTGGGCAGGAACTTAGACATTGTGTCTCCGAGGGCACACTAAGTGAGCCGGACTTAGCTCACGTTTGCAAGTGTGCATTAGGGCGACAACAGAATCTATCCAAGACCACTTGATACCCTACATCTCCCGTCTTAAATCATCGAAGAAGATGTACGATGCCCTAACAAACCTCTTCTCAGTCAGAAACATTGGACAAGTAATGAGTCTGAAGAATGAGCTCCGTGACATGAAGATGAATGATGATGACAATATAACATCATACTTTGTGAGAATCTCTCAGTCAAGAGATCAACTACAAGCTATTGAAGAGATCGTTTCAGAGAAGGAATTGGTAAACATATTACTCAATGGTCTTCCCAAGACATGGGATGCATTTGCCGTAAGCATGAACACAAGGAAGGAGTATCCTACATTTGAAGAACTTTGGACTTGTTGTGCTCAAGAAGAATCGAGGATCAGTGCAAAAGAGAAGCCCCAAAAGAAGTACGATGATCAAGCCTTCACAACAAGATTCAAGGTTTTCAGGAACAAAAGGAAGTTTGGTTCAAGGAGGAAGCCAAATCAAGAGAAAGATATTTCAGAAATTCAATGCCTCAACTATCGAAGGTATGGTCACTACAAGAATCATTGTCCCAAGCTGAAGAAAAGGAAGGAGAAACACGAAGCATCAATTGCAGAAGAAAAGGAACCTACAAAGAAGACTAAGCAGGATGAAAGAGACTTCTTCTTCTAAAGGTAACAATACTCTTCTTAGTTCTTGTACATATCTTGTTTGCATCGTCTCTGTACATATCTTGTATATCTATCTCTTGGAAGATAATGTGTTCCAAGAAAAACCATACCTATGGAAAAACAACAAAATAAGGATTGCTATCATTATACAAGTTAGATCATACCCATCATGTGGAAGCTATTACAAGACAAGCCGGAATCAGAATCAATCTTGAAAAGACTTAGAAGAAGCAAAGACAGAAAGAAGTCAGCAATCAAGAGAAAATTGGAGAAAGACTTATGACGTTTTTGAGGAAGACAATAAGGATGCAGACGGAAGCATGGACTCTGTCAGACGGAGAGAGTCGATTATATGCACTCATACATGAAGCAAGGATTAGGAGGGAGCTCATCCTATGATCCATTCAAGATGATGAAGTATATATCCATGATAGCAGCTATGGAAGGCAATACGTGTTTAGTTCAACCGCAGAAGAAGACTTCTTCGAAGAAAAGCTTCTAAGTATCCCTGGTTGTCCATCCACATCCGTGATCCTATGATGAAAGAAAGAAATGGAATCCTTAGGGCATGGAATTTATAAGAAACTCCATGAGCTAAAGAAAAACATCAGGAAGGACATGAAGATTCCAAGAAAGAAAGAGAAGCCAAAACAACCAGTCATTGTATTAATAATCACAAGATTATCAGCCTAATATGAACTCACTAAAAGCAATCAAGTAGAGGAACATAAAGTTATGGTGAAGAACAATGTATATATGCAAGCATCGCAAGATCCAGAACTAGGGGTTCTCCCAGATGGAGGGAGAAGACTATGATGATTACTTGTTCCAGTAAACCAAACATGCCTCTACATGAGTCATTATATCATCCACAATATCCATAGGCTGGAGTTCTACATCAGATGAATGCAAAGAATGTTCTCCAGAGAAATTGAATAAAGAGCGTATGAAGAGCAACCTCAAGACTTTGAGGCATACCAGAAAGAGACCCTTGTGTGCAAATGGAAGAAGATAACTTGGTGGAAAACCTCCAGTGCACAGTAGAAGCATGGTCAAGATTCTCTATAATAGAGATATTATATCAGAATGATTACTCAGGAGATCAAGATGATGGATTGCCAATCCATGACAAAGATCTCATGATGACAGAAGAAGTGCCACATGGATATGTTCCAGTTTGACTCTTGCCACGATGTTGTGAGCTAGCAAGAGGAATCCAACAATGATATACTTTATTGACCAGAGCTAAACCAATGTTCCAGACTGAAGTACATTTGAAATCAAGCATTACATTATCCGTGATGAAGTCCAGAAAGGAGAAAGTGGTTCTCCAATACATATATCCACAGATGAGCAGATAAGCAGACATTTTGGTAAAAGCTTCTATTCAAAATGACAGAGTTTGCGTACTCAAGT
Organism: Picea engelmannii; assembly: GCA_009831015.1. NCBI lineage: Eukaryota > Viridiplantae > Streptophyta > Pinopsida > Pinales > Pinaceae > Picea > Picea engelmannii. The sequence goes on from ML777127.1 coordinate 59,291, forward strand.
TGGAGCTTGTGGAGACGACTTCCTTTTTTAAAAAGGACGAGATGGCTCCTAGGTTGGGAGGGAGCACTGATGTATTATTGATGGACAGTCATTTTTTTCAGATCAAAGAATGGTCCAGGACGAGCAGATTCTTTCCAGTTCGGAAAGTGGATTGAGATTTCTGACGGACAGCGATTTCCCATTGTGGTTAACATGGGAAATGGTCCAGATTGTTGATGTACCATAGACAGCGATTTCCCATTGTGGTTAACATGGGGAGTGGTCTAGGGCAGTCTCTCTTCTTGAGGGTTACTCAAGAAGACTGGCCCGCCTCGCCGGACAACGATTTCTCATTGTGGTTAACATGAGGAATGGTCTGTTTTGGGTGTTGGTACAGGACAATCTTTTCCTCTTGTGGTTAACAGAGGAAATGTTCCGGACAGTCATTCCTTAGGGTGTATTCATTCTCTCCAGGTTGCACTTTGTTTAGTGTCGGAGGAATGGCCCAGGATGGGGAATGGTCTAGGCTCAGGAATCAGGGACAGGCATTCCTTAGGGCAGATTCATTCTCTCCAAGTTACACTTTGTTTAGTGTCGGAGGAATGGCCTAGGGTGACGAATGGTCCAAGCTCGGAAATCAGAACAATCATTCTTCCTTGTTTGAGAAGAATAAGGCAAATAGCCCATAGTTGATGTTCTGAGGGCAGATATTCTTTCAATATCTCACAGATGTGAGTGAAAGATTGGCCCAGATGATTCAGTTTATATCATAACATTGTTTTATGTGCAGGTTGATATCAGATGATTGTTATGAAGATTGTATGACAGTAGATGTATACTACTATGGTGGATGTATTCCACTGTTCGTGACTATACGTTACTGATCAAGTACTTGTTTGCTACTTGGTGTGGTAGTGTATCACTGGATTGTAGTCATGTACTACTATGGATAGACACAGTTGTGTTCTATTTTGTTCTGATTACCTTGAAGACTATCAGCAGTTTGGTAAATGATTATCAGCCAGATAAATGATTAAAGGACAAAGATTTCCCAGATGGAAAATGGTTCAGAACATCTACTCTTCTAGGACATATGTCCAGATTAGAAGAATGGCTCTTGTATCACTCTGTGGTGTGAGTGACTTATCCAGCATCATGTCTGATTACTCAGATGGAGTATGGTTTCGAGAGATGATGCAGTTGATGACACCGATGGTGATGATGATGCTCATGATCTAGTCATGAGATAGTCTAGACGACTATGTTGATGTTACCGGGTGAATGGTATGTTTTGTGCTCAAGACCATTACCTGTAATACCTCCCTAGTTAGGAGGGAGTGTTGATATTATGGTAGTTGCGGGAGGTATTTACCTCCATGTGTAAACCTGACGAGAATAGAATACTCCGGGAAGCAAGAAGAAACCCTAATGAGTTGGCTAATAACCCTAGAAGACTTGTCGGCTCAAGAAGATAATTTATATTAGGTTATTAGACTCCAAGAGAAGAAGTCGGCTAGAAGAAATAATAATATACTGAACAGATAGATACCCAGAATGAGAAGTCGGCCCAGGCAGTTAGCCAGAATTACTGTAAATACAGGAGGCCAGTCTTCATTCTGGCAGGCAGTCTCAGAATTTGCAGAGCAACGCTTATGCGCACTGCAGTGCCCAGTTTTGTGCGCAGGTTTGGAGGAGAGTTGTCGGTGCAGTCGTTGTAGCTAGCAGTTAGGTTTTGGCTTGGAATATCTCTTGGCTAGGGTTTGGACTATCTGATCAGCTCTTGTTGGTGCGCTATCCTTGGGGAAAGGTGCGCTACCCTTTGTGTGGCTATCTAGCCTATGGTTTTCTTCCGGAGTGATTCTCTATCAAGGTTAAGGTGCTCGAAGGGTGGCTTCGGCCTATGGTTGGGTGACAATAGAGATATTGTCAATGGTAAAATGAGCACATCCATTATATTCTAACACATTGATCGGTTTCGATGTTGAGAGACACACCCTAGCCCATCGGAGATACCATCCAAGTATTTCACCGTGCTATTCAGGAGGATCCAATGCAGAGTGCGCAACTCAGCTAGTGAGGGCGCAAGTCAGATTGAGGGTTTGTGGAGCTGCACAAGGTCCGAGCTCAGATTGCAGTTTCCTTCCGACCCAGTTGAGATCTAGCCAAGGCGCTCAGATTGAGCCAGTTTCCAATAGATTATGACGGTGGAATCTTGCAGCGCGCATCATCCATCCATTTAGGGTGCAGCTCTTCCGGCAGGACAATTGAGATTGCAGACGAAGCATCAGGGCAGATCTGGGTAAACTCTTCCAACCCAGTTCTGCATTGGGCGAGACGATCGTTTTGAGTCCTATAGCAGCAGATTCCGTTGGTGGAATCATTGGGGGCGCATCCAGTGTCCCAGGAGGTGCGCAAACCCCCTAGGGGTCCAAATTCAGTGCCTCAAAGACCAGATCTGACATCCGACACTCATCCATTTCAGTCTAGAGGCCAGGGCGCTTCTATTGGAGCAGTTTCCAGCTCATTTCGACGGTCTATCCTTCCGAACGAGTTTTCCCGCTGGTAGCGGTTACCGTACCTCTCCGGAATCGCATATTTTTGCCAAACTATCCATGCATGCATCAAATATTCCTTCATCTTCTGATCACGGGTATTTTTATGCTATTTGTTTGTATTCCAGTGACGATCCATGAGATCTAGTTGACGATTATACTCTATATTTCCAGTATGTTATTGTATTTCCATGCTTGAGTCGCATAATACATGTTATTGGGCAGTTGATGTTCTTTACTTCCGCATGCATCCTTTATATACTGTTTAAACCATAAATATGCAACATGCACATGCAATAACCAGCATGCTCATGCAATAACCATAAATATCTCAAACACACAACTGAAACGCATCCAGAAACCCCTAGTGTATCAGATCTGCGAGACAGAACATTAGATTAGTAACAAATATCTTGATCAGTAGGACCAGGGATATTTCAGAATTGGGTAGCATAACACTAGCTCAAGAGATGGTGAGAAATGAGTGAGGAAGGGCCTTTATTTATACTTGGGAAGGCAAAGCTACCCCTCTTGGATGAGAGCCAATTGTCAAAACCCAAGTCAAAGTGAGAATCTCAAGAAGGGGGGGGCAACTCTAGGGTTTTGGCATGGATGGATGAAGTGGCGATGAGTTGGAGTGAGTTGGCAAGGCTTTGACAAGTCAAATGATGAGTTGTAGGGTCTAGGGAGGCGCACCAAGGGATAGAATAAGTCTCCCATTAAATTTTTTATTATTTTTTTACTTTTTGGAGACTTTCTAGAAGGGGGGCACACTTCTCTAGGGAAAGTGACGTTTTTGCTTAATGGCTAGGTGAGGGGGTGATGTGAGAGTTGGAAAAGGTTAGGAAAGTGTTTTATCATCATCTCCCACCTTTACTTTACTCAATTTGCTCAAGATTACAAAAATTGACATTTTTACTATGTCATGACTAGCAATTAAAATTGTTGTTTTGACTGACTTGGACTCCTAATGGACAAACACCTAGCAAAAGTTGTCCAATTGAATTGAAACTTGGTCCAAGGGTGTAGGGGGTCTCATTCCATTTCTTTTGAGTACAAATACCCTTAGCAAAAGCCTAAGGACCTAGTTTTTACATAATTTATCAAAATTTAATTAAAATTAATTAATTAAATTACCCAAACTTAGGCAATTTTAATTAATTAAAAAAAACCTATCTAGACTAAATGGAATTCCGCGAAACTTCTAGAGATGTCTTACATGTTCAATTACATCATTCCTAAGCACTAGCTACCAAAGGATGACATCATTAGAACGCCTTTCACCACTTTGGAGGAATTATTTGTGGAAGTGAAAAACTCAAAGGAAATTAATAAGGTTGGTTAGGCCAAATTAATAACGTGAGGAAAAATAACACACAATGAAAGGAACTCTCCTAATGAAGAAATCCTTAGGTAACTGACCTAACTATGATCCATGCAGACCTATTACATTATTATCCCACGCAGGGGAGCGGAAATTCCAATTACAAAAATATGTGCTCGAGGCCAAAAATGCCTTGTAGAACCAAAAAGTCTCTGACTTGGTAGCATCTGATGATGCATATCTTCATGGTACATGGAGTTGACCCCCTAGTTGAATAGGTGGTCAACACAACCCACAGAAAGATTCTATGGAGAATAGTGAATTGTTAAAAACACCATTACATCTCATCTTCCAGATGGGAAATATACCCACCATTCTAATACTATGCCAAACTCCTTCAAAGTGAGGTGGGGAAACAAAACCAGAATCCCCTAAAATAGTAAAACAATAATGGATGCTTGCTGGAAACCCCTTTATAAGTATTTTCATTTGCTAGCCAATATGCTATTAGCTAGCGCTAGTCTAGTAACTAACTAGAATTGGGGAAAGGAAAAGACAAAGACATGAGAGAGAAGAAAGCTTGCCTGTTTTCTAAACAGAGCCAAATCAACAGGCGATTGCTAATGGGTAAATTTCATCCCTATCAACAAACAAAAGTTATGCTAATGTTATCCGGCAAGAAGACTGAGGATATTGCTTATACCTAAATGAATTAGTTTGGTGTTAGGCGAAAAGAGAAGTTGGGATGCTTTCTAGACAATCTAAAGTGCTTCCTGCATTCCCAACTCTAATTGGTGAGTAAACAACTATTTATGCTAAAGGGGTTAGGGGACTCTGGATCGGAGGGAGTGTTGTGCTTTTCAAGTCGAGGAAAAAAATTATATTGCTCGCCTGAAATGAACGCTACGTTGTGCCAATATGGCTCAATCAAAACAAACTAGAGTCTCTGTGAATGATTCTTCAATTTAAGTACCAAGATTGTGGGAATCGCTAGGGAACAACCATCAAAAATGGAACTACAAGGATCAAACACCATACACTACTAATGATTTACCAGCTCGAACACTTATAGTTGATCGGTTGGTTTGGTTGGCAGGGAAGAAAACTCATCTTACATTCTTCCCTCCTTACCCTCTCTAGTGTTCGTGGGTCGGGCTTTAAGGTATCGTAGGGTTAGCATAGTGCAAGTGATTGGCCTTATCGATTGGTGTTGATTTTTCAATAAGCTAGGCTTAAGCATAAAGTTCATTCCATTTTTAGCATTTTACTTAAACCATAGACAATTTGTTGCAGCAACCAAGATCACAAGAAGAAACACCATGCACAAATACACAAGAAGTATCCTGGGAAACCATTCTCAACAAGGGAAGAAAACCCAACCAATCCTTTGCAATATTCTTCAAGAGAAAGACCTCCACCACCATAAAGAACTAGCACACAAAAGGGTGTTTCTCAAACCCTAGAAGAGGTGCGCACTTTTCCCAAGAACCAGTGTTTGCTGAAATTTCTAAACTCACACTTGTGATATGATTCCTCAATGGGGAATTTTACCTTTATTTATATTAGACTGAACCTGTCAACAGTAGTGTCTATTGGCACAATGTAATGTTCCCAAGCCAAGATGCCAAAAACATTGCGTTTTTCATATGATTTTTAAACGTTTTCTGGTTGTGGCATTTCGTCAAACACTTTGCAAGCCTAAGTCTCATGAGTTGCGCTAGGGTTTATAATGATGGTTATTATGTGTGTTTGCAGCAATAATCAACATAAATATAGCAATGGAACATACCTCAACAAGCTGCAAAATCAATAATACAAGAGATAACCCAAAAACACCTCAGATCTGATATTATTCATAATAGAAGAAAACCCTGATACAATGGGTCTATAGATCTGGTACAATATATCTTATAGCTAGTAGCAATATGAAGACAACCCTCAAGCAAGATAAAGAAGAGAAGATACAAGCCTCCAAAGGCCCCAAGGCTACAATAGATGAATAACAAGACGAGATCCCTGCCTCCTGAAGTGCCAAACCCCAAATTCGGCCCTGCTACTAGAAGCCTCCAAACACTCTAAAAATGGTTGGAAGTGTAGATCGGGTCAATACCAAACCACTGGTGAAGTCTCAAGCTGAACGGTGAAGGTATGACCCTCCAAGTAAACAATCCCCTAATTGGCTTGCGCCCTCCTGGATGACTAAAGACCCAAGAATTCGGCCTCTATGAAGATAGCCTCAAAACCCTCTAGAAAAGATACCAAACTGTAGATCGGGCCACTAGAAACCCCCTGGGAGAGTCTCGAGCTGAATGATAGAGATTTGACCCTCCAAACGACTGGATCCTCAATCAGTGGTGCACCCTCCTCTCTCTGAACATGTACTGAGCTCCAATAAATAAGATAACCGAGAAACCTCCCCTGGGACAGGCTAGAAAGGGCGTCCTAGGCCATACGAATAATACCCAGAAGTTCGTTTGCTCTGAATCCTTCTCCTATGCCTGGAACGAGCTCCTCTCCTCAAGATGGTGCGCCCTCCTACTGGAAACCCTTCTGAAGCGGCGCCCTAGCTCTCTCTGAACCTGTGGCTGATGTAGAACCCTCTGAAGCTTAGTAGATCTGATGTAGAATAGTGAGGGAGGAATCTTTCACCTCCGTGACCAAGCTTGGACCAGGTTGGGTGGGATCTTTCACCACAGAGCTAATCTTTAGGGTTTGTTAAGTCAAAACCCTCAAAACCCCCAAGTGCATGGGCTCAGTAGCAAGAAGCCAGATATCAAAATGATAAACAACATAATGAGAGAATAGAGGCCCTTGTCTCTCTTTTATCCTCCCTGCTCACCTTGTCCCTCTACAGTGACTTTTACTTTATTTAATTATTAATTAATTAATTAAATCACTTTAATTAGTTAATTAACCATTTTACCTCTGAAAAGTACCTTATCTCTCCTTGTGGCTTCCCTGGCCACTGAAAGTCACTTCTCATCATCCTATCCTGGAGTGTTGTTCCTCCCGATTCCAATGAGCTATTACACTAAGAGGTTCCTCCAAGCATTATGCCCAATATGACCTCCTTAGTGAATTTAATTAACCTATAGCCCAAAATAACTCAAAATCATGGAAATCATCGAAATGCAACGGAACCAAAGCCAAGTTGTGTGGAATGGATCATGATGATGAAATAAGATGAGCAATGCAAGTCGAACCCCAAAATACCCCTCAATAGCCCCTGTACTCGCTATGACCTCCATCTGGCTACTCTGGTCATCATAACACTTTGTAATACAATGATGTCTCAAAGTGGGGACATTACAGTCCTCCCTGCTAGAATATGGCTTGTCCTCAAGCAATAATTGAATCCGTCCAAATATAATACCGAGGTCCCATGTCCACCCGTGGGACACACAGTAGACTCCATCCAAAGATGAACTATCACGCACTCCGCCCCCTAGGTTCTGTTATCGCACAATTTGTATCTAGGTCAAATGGCTAGAAGGTAGAGGCCAAACTGGCGTAACAGGAACCCTCCCCACCCAATGTCACCACAATGGGGAGGTTCTTTCTATTCAGGGAGGTTAGCCCAGGGGAGACGTCCCCAGTAACCTGGGGTTTTAAAGAGGCCAAAGTATAAAGGTCAAAGTAAAAGTTCCTCCTTACAGGTTATCACCAAGATCAGATAGTCCGGCTAAACAGCCAATAATGAAGTGTAGCCCCAAATGAGAACACCTGCCCAGAACAAGACAATAGCTAAACAATATATGCAGGCTATAAATCAATGGGTTAGTACTTCATATAACTATCTGATATCAATATATAAGCAATTAAAACAATAGATATCAATGAGATTAATGTCAATTAATATAGCAACGGAATAATATCAATTCATCAATAAATATTGAGATGATGTAACCAACAATGTATTTGTAATGTCCCATTTCCCTTAGGCAGTCGGGATACCGTGGTGGTTTATCCAATTTCCCGTAAACCATTAAACGGACAAGCTAGGGAAATGACATTAGTAAAGTCACCTCTGAGTTATAAAGCAAAACTTAGGGAAAGTGAGTTATTAATGTTAAACCCCTCCTTGAGGGTATTTTCTCCAATTATTAATTAAAAGAAATATTTAATGGAGGAAAAAGGAAAAAGTGAAAGGACAAAAAAGGAGAATGGAGGATTGGAGAGGGTTGTTGAATAATTATTTTGGAGAATTGTTTTGGAGAAGCTTGC
>ML777127.1:83794-96598 GCA_009831015.1 Picea engelmannii
TGTGGGACGTATCTGGTACAGTTTAGGGTGTTCTCCCCTGGTATGATCACTGAAAAGCCCTCAAAGGCTTCGGTGGTAATGCCCTTCCGCTCTACCAATGAAGCATCGATAAAATTGTGGGATGCCCCACCATCCACCAACACTGTCACTCTATGTCCCTGTACTCCTCTCATCTTGAAGGTATGAAACCTGGGGATCCCTGAGAGTGATGCTATAGTCCCTTGCTTCCCCATCGATGCCTGCTCTGCCTCTGCCATCGGTGGGTCCTCCTCTTGCCACTGTTCTCCTGTCTCCTCATCCTCCCCACTATCTGAGAAGACCTCTATGTAGTGTGCCTTGGCCTTGCCCGCACACCTGTGACCTGGTACCCATGGTTCCTGGCAACTGAAACACAGCTTCCTCCTCCTTAGATCCTGCCTGGTAGCATCGTCCATCTTATTCCTACCTGTCCAGTCCCTCTGTGGCTGTCCTGCCCAGTCCCTCTGTTGTTATCCTGTGCTGTCCCTCTGTGGTGGTCCCCTGTCATTGAACTTCATGGGGAAGTTCGGTCTTGGGGTGAATTTGGGCTTGGGTACTGACTCCTGTAGGTCTCTAGCTCTGCTAACTGCATCCTGTAGTGTAGTAGGCTTATAAGCCTTCACCCATTCTCGAAGTGGCTCGGTTAGCCCCTCTGTGAACAGCATCACCAATCGGACCTCGGAGATATCGGTGACCATCACTGATATCCTCTGGAAATCTGATATAAAGGCCTCTGCCGAACCAGTTTGTTTCAACTGTGCCAAGTCTCTAAAAGACAACTCGGGATCTCTCTTGTCAAATCTATGCACTAGTCTCCCTGTAAACTCAGCATAGGTGACAATATGGGCATGCCCCAGAGTGGACATCCCGTGGTACCACCAGTCATGTGCCTCCCCCTCCAAGTGCAATGTCGCCAACTTAATGGCATCAGTCTCTGCCATGGGGTTCAGCTGGAAGTAGGTGTCGAGCTTCTGCACCCAAGCTCGTGCAGTGCACTTCGACGTCCCATCGAAGTATGGCAAAGTGAGCTTGCCCACTGTGCGCTGTAACTCGTAGCTCTGCGTGGGACCCCTGTTGAAGAATCTCGGCCTGTTTCTCCCCTTGAAGCTACAAAACTCGGCAAAAGTCATAGCTTCTCTCAAATTTGGATCCATGGCCTTATATTCCTGGAAATAGGCTGCTAGTGGCTCGTCCTGCTCTACCTACCCTCCTGTACCTGTCTCCGCTGGTCCTAAGAACTTTGGCATGGTAGATCTAGGAATCTCACTGTAGTCGTGAGGGCGGTTCTGAGGGTCGGTCCTGGAGGTGATCACCTCAATATGAGGTCTGTGTGTGTTTCCCCCTTCTTCCATCTGCCCTCTCTTGCTGCTTTCCCCCCTATCTTCACCATGCTTTCTCCCTAGAGCATAACCTGTGATTCTGCCCATGAACTCTAGGGTCTCTCTCTCGCCCTCTGCAATATCCTTTAAGGCTTTCATAAGCCCTCTGAACAATCCATCCTCTCTGTCCTCTGGCAGATTTGCATTGTTTCCTGGAGTGCCCTCCATTTCTTCTTCTCTGCCCTCTATGCTTCTATACCTCCTGCGCCTATAAGTGATGTTCTGTAGTCCTTCCTCAGTCATCAATGTTGCCCACAGTTGGCCAAGAACATGCTCTGATACCACTGAAATATTCTTTGTTGAAAAAGTTGGGAAAACTCTTCTTGTTTGATGTGGGACTTTCGTCAAACAGTTTGCATGCGAAGCAGGCTGTCCCTGAGTTTTATTTGCTGATTAATGGGTTTCTAACCCCTTATACCTCCCCCATGCATTGTCTAGTGTATTATTTCATCATTGGATAAAACCCACAAAATTATATTGAAAAACATTCATACATTCAATGAGCAAATAGTCGATCTCAGACTAGCTTTATTAAACATCCATGGCTGAACTTATTACAATTGGAATGAGTGGAATACCTCTTCAACGGGTGAGGACAAAATCTGGAATGTGAGATTTATGCCACCAATCACACGCAGCAATGGGAATTGGCCAGAACTGGCCACACGAATTGATAGGAGGGGATGGCCCCTTGAGTTAGCACGCAGCACTAGTTGTCAGAAAAGACGCCAGCCACCCACTCAGCAATGGATATGTCTCTGCTCACACACAAGGAGAAGCGTCCAGCAAAACCCACGCAGCAGTCCCTTCCTCCTTTGCCTCCACGCAGCACACAACAAGAGAGCACGCAGCAACAGTCAACAATGGGCACGCAGTCACAGCAAAGGGAGGCACGGTCAGCAAGAGCACGCAGCCTCAAGAAGATTCGGCCAGCAAAGAGCACAAGGAAACCCCACGCTCCAACAATGTCAACCACGATTTGGATATCTCGGCTCTGGTGGAAAATTCGCCCAGCCACAATGGAGTATGCGTCCCTCACAAGGAAACCCTCGATCCTTCCTCACGTGCCACAGGAAATGCCTCTCTTCTCCACAATTGAAAATGAAATCAATCTCAGATAAAACTCCTTGGATCACAATGCCAGTTATGTGCAAATGAAAAGCCTGGATGGCTTCTCCTGTCTTCAGCCAGGAAGGTATTGTTTCAACCCCGAAACTGAATTTTCGTCCCAAGGGTTTCGAAACCCTCATCTCAAGCTCGCAAGCTTCTCCAAAACAATTTCTCAAAATCAATCATCAATAATCCTCTCGAATCCCCCATCTTCCTTTTTGTCTTTCACTTTTTCTTTTTCTCCATTAAATATTCACTTAATTAATAATTCGAGAGAAATACCCTCAAAGAGGGGTTTAATATTAATAAACTCACTTTTCCTAAGTTTCACTTTATAATTCGAAAGTGACTTTACCAATATCATTTCCCTAGCTTGTCCGTCTAATGGTTTACGGGAAATTGGGTAAACCACCACGGTATTCTGACTGCCTAGGGGAAATGGGACATTACAGAGATGAGGGAGTTGAGGTTTGGGCTTACCTCTTTAGCTCTTGAAACTTGAAACCTTTGGAAGATGGTTGCCTTTGTTCTCTCCTCCAAGCTCCTCTTTGCTCACTCTTCCAAGCTCTCCTTTGCTTTCTCCTCCAAGTTCTCACTATTGAAATAATATAACTGCAAAGTGTATTCGTATTATTATTTGATATATTATTCATTGGATGAATCCCCATTGTGGATTGATCATGTCGGCTATTGTAAAAGGACCAAATCCCCTTTTGCATATTGTTCATAATATAATTGTAATAGGCAAAAGAAGAAGTCGGCCCCAAAATATATCAAAGAGGCCCCAGAATATAACAAAGGTAGTTATAACCACCCAGGAGAAGAAGTCGGCCCTACCAGTGAAAGGACACTCCCACACGTGCCAGCCTTGTATAAGTAAGGAGGCTAGCGCTTCACTTAGACACACACTCACTTGTTCATTTTAGAGACAAGTTTCGGAGCTGCAGCTGTCGCTGGAGAAGAGAGAGAGAGAGAGAGAGAGAGAGAGAGAGAGAGAGAGAGAGAGAGGCGCATCTTTAGGAGAGGACTTTCTGTATTTGTTTGAGTTATCTCTTGGCATTGTATTGGCTATCTATAATAAAGAAGTTTTGTTGGATTTTCTTCCCCATGAGGGTTTCCCAGGATAAATGATGTGTCTCTTGTGATTGTGTATTTCTCAGTGATCTTGTCTTATGTTGTTATTTTCTATTGAAATGCAAAGAACTATAATAATGGCTTAAACATTAACATGGTTTCAGAGCCAAGCTGAAGAGAGCATCTCTCACAAGAGAAAAATGAAAAACGTCACTATTGTCGTACATGCAAATTAGGGCTTTTTGTTGGTGAGGTATTTCATCTCTAAAACCATGTAGAAAAGTGTGCCCTCCCTCAAGGATCATTTTGGCACCTTCAGCGCACCTTTTCAATGGCTAGATCTCCCGGAAAGTGAAACCCTAGTTTCACAAAGTACCAGAAAACCAGAGTACCAGAAGTACCAGAAGTACCAGAAGCACCAGTCCAGAAATCCGCAAATCAAGTTTGGAGGGGTAAAAGTTGGATTTCCATAAATCTGACTACACCAGCTTACTCGCCTCAGCTCAGCGCATCTATCCCCTGGATCAGAATTTCAAAATTTGAAGTTTGAAAAATTAGGGTTTCCACATAAAACCCTGAGTTGCAGTTGCAGTTGCAGTCTCAGAACCAATTGCAGTATCAATGGCAGTTGCAGCCATAGTACCAGTTGCAGTCACCCTTGAAGTTCTTAAGAGTTGGTAATGATTACCACTGCTGCTAGATGAAGCCACTACCTGCAAATGCTATCAAAGGTATGTACTCACATATGTTTAAATGGTTAAACTCTAAAGAGTATTTGCAGGAGAAGGGCTCTCTTGCCATAGATCCAGAAGGATCCCAAGATCCAACACATTTAGAGGAATGATGCAACCCAGGTGTGATTATTCTGACATGAACCTATTTGTTATAACATTATCTTGATCAGTGTTGCCTGTTGTAGCTATGACTATCAGTCTAACCTTTGATCAAAATATGAGTCAAGGTATTAGATGGATTAAAAGTTGAGATCATAGAGAGCTTATCCTCTAACCCAACCTTCTATCAAGATAGCGTATTGTCTCAGTACAAAAGACAGGTTGAAGAAAGCACTCGTCACTTGAGTGAACGAGACTTGGAAGAAAAACAAGCACTCATTCTTGAGGACAAGGCTCCAGGTTTGATTAATCAAGTTGATAAGATTCAAAGGTACACATTACAAGTTGATGACTATAGTTGAGATAGCAGTCTTTGTAAAGTATTATACTTGATAGCATGTGAGCATATAGAGGTAAATGCTTTGCCTAATACAACTAACACCTCCTCTAGAAGAAACCTCGTGTGTTAGTTCCAGGTTGCCATGAAAGAATGTTTGATCACAACACTAGGAGAGTGTTGACCTCATTTTCGTATTGTACTCCTTACCTTTAATCTTTGCTTCAGAAAAGTTACAAATGATAGCTCTAAAGGAGCTATTGTGATGATTGTTCGTGTTATTGCTTTATATTATCAAAAGGATATTACTCTTGCTTGTTGTTTTGTTGACCTTGTTCCAGGTCATAGGAAAGCAATAGTGAAGGTTGCAGAAGGCAACGTACTAAAGGAGAAACCATAAATGAAGCAATCATCACTGGAAAAGAAGAGAATGGCTTGTATAAGCTAAAGGGTCACTCAGAAGCTGCCATGACCCACGCCATTGAAAACTCATGTGAACTTTGGCATAGAAGATTAGCTCACATCAACTACAAGGCGCTACCATACATATGCAAAGATGTCACAGGTTTACCAGAACTCAAAGTTGACCATGAAGGCGTATGCAATGGATGTGCACAAGGGAAGAACATCAAGAACCCTTTTTCGAAGAGAGACAGCAAAGCAGAAGGAGTCCTAGAACTCATTCATTCAGAGGTGTGTGGCCCAACGCCATCGTCCTCCATTAGTGAATCAAGATACTCAGGTCAGATAATGGAGGAGAATACACCTCCAAAGAGTTTGTGAACTTCTGCAAAGATGTTGGGATCAAGAGGGAACTCACTACTCCCTGTAATCCTCAACAAAACGGTGTAGCTGAAAGAAAGAACAGAACGATAATGGAAGCTGTGAAGACTATGATCCATGATCAAGATCTTCCTATGTGCTTATGGGCAGAAGCAGCAATGGCAATTGTATATGTGCAGAACCGATTGTCCCATAGTGCACTTGGGTCCAAGACCCCAGAAGAGATGTTCACCGGAAAGAAGACAGAGGTAAGCCATCTCAAAATATTTGGCTGCCCAGTATTTATACATATACTGAAAGAGAAAAGAAACAAGTTGGAACCCTCAGGAAAGAAGGGAATATTTGTAGGATACTGTGAGGTCTCCAAGGCCTTCAGGATCTATATACCAAGACACCATCACATTGAGATCAGCAGGGATGTGACCTTTGATGACAATGCAGTGCTCAAGAAATCGAGAAGATGCCAGCTTGAATAAGTATATGAAGAGGAACCCGTAATCCTCAGAGTTGCAGAATCAGTGAGGGAGGTTCCCAGAACTGCTGAACCAGTGAGGGAAGTCGTAACTTCCCCTAATGAGGAAATTCTAGAAGATCATGATGTAGTAGAGTTTCAAGAACCTCCTCAAATGACGATCTCCCATAAGAGAAAGCCATCTTGGGCTAGAGAGCTTATTCAAGATGGAGAAAAATATGGTGTTCCCGAAGGAACCACGAGACATGTGAAGAGACCTAAGCCATTCTCCAGTTATATGGCTTTGATGTGTGATCTTCTAGAGAAGGAGCCTACCTGCTTTGAAGAAGACATTCAAAAGAAAGAATGCGTAGATGCCATGACAGAGGAATACGAATCCATAATAAAGAATGATGTATGGGAAATAGTTCCCAGACCGAATAGCAAGGATGTGGTATCGTCCAAATGGCTCTTCAAAATAAAACATGTTGATGGAAGTATTGAGAAGTATGAAGCAAGATTTGTCGCTCGTGGCTTTCTCAAAAGGAAGGCATTGACTATGAAGAGACATTCGCTCCTGTAGCCAGGTACACTTCGATCAAAATCATCATAGCCCTTGAAGCTAAGATGAAGTGGAAGTTACACCAGATGGACGTAAAGACAACCTTCCTAAATGTTGTCATCGAAGAGGAAGTGTATATAGAGCAACCTCAAGGATTTGAAGTTGAAAACAGGAAGTCTCGTGTCTGCAAATTGAAAAAAGCCTCATACGGATTGAAGCAAGCTCCTAGAGCTTGGTATGGCTATATAGACAGTTTTCTGACGAGCTTGGGCTTTACCAAGAGTAAAGCAAATTCTAACCTCTACTTCAAGGTTATGAACGATGAGTCAGTGATATTATTGCTATATGTGGATGACTTATTCTTAACTGGAGAAGAAAAGCTCATCACTGAATGTAAGAAGAGACTCGCCTCAGAATTTGAGATGAAAGACCTTGGCCTAATGCATTATTTCTTAGGTCTTGAGGTATGGCAGAGTCCAGAGAGGATCTTCCTTAGCCAAGGGAAGTATGCAGTCGAAATCCTGAAGAGATTCGACATGTTAGAGTGCAAGTCCATGAATACACCCATGGAAGTGAAGCTGAAGCTGATGGTCGATACTTCGTCAGAATTGATTGATGCCACGTTGTATAGACAGATCATTGGATCGTTGATGTACCTGACAAACACCAGACCAGATATTTGTTTTGCCATGAACACCTTGAGTCAATTTCTAGTAGAACCCAGACATGTTCACCGAGTGGCTGCAAAACATGTGATGAAGTACCTTAAGGGTACATTAGATTATGGTCTCAGTTATGATGGAGATCATGATTTCACATTGAGTGGGTACACTGATTCAGATTGGGCAGGAAGTGTTTCTGACAGGAAAAGCACTTCAGGATGTTGTTTCAGCTTGGGATCAGCCATGATCTCGTGGCAGAGTAAGAAGCAATCCAGCATTGCTCTCAGCACAGTGGAAGCAGAATACATTGCTACGTGTTCTGCTAGCTGCGAAGCTATATGGCTTCGAAAGTTGCTGACCGGTCTATTTGACCTAGAGATGGAAGCAACCACGATCCTATGTGACAACCAGAGCTGCATGGGCTAAGTAGCAAGAAGCCAGATATCAAAATGATAAACAACATAATGAGAGAATAGAGGCCCTTGTCTCTCTTTTATCCTCCCTGCTCACCTTGTCTCTCCAAAGTGACTTTTACTTTATTTAATTATTAATTAATTAATTAAATCACTTTAATTAATTAATTAACCATTTTACCTCTGAAAAAGTACATTATCTCTCCTTGTGGCTTCCCTGGCCACTGAAAGTCACTTCTCATCATCCTACCTTGTAGTGTTGCTCCTCCCGATTCTAATGAGCTATTACACTAAGAGGTTCCTCCAAGTATTATGCCCAATATGACCTCCTTAGTTAATTTAATTAACCTAGAGCCTAAAATAACTCAAAATCATGGAAATCGTTGGAATGCAATGGAACCAAAGCCAAGTTGTACGGAATGGATCATGATGATGAAATAAGATGACCGATGCAAGCCGAACGCCAAAATACCCCTCAATAGCCCATGTACCTGCTATGACCTCCATCTGGCTACTCTGGTCATCATAACACTCTGTAATACAATGATGTCCCAGAGTGGGGACATTACACACAACAGGGCCGACCTCAATAACTGATAATATAATTATTAATTAACATATTAATTATCTTTCACTTTATGGTGGGGTCGACCTGTACCCTTTACATCACAAATAGGGTTACAGGTAAGTCTGACTCTTGTACAATATAGCAAGGGATCTCATACACCCACTAGGGGCACATCCATTTGTGCCCAGCCACAGGGATGTCCACATCTCTATCCCACTGCGTCTCACAGGAGAACCACACTCACTAGTGCTCAACCACTAGGATCACGTTCACCTGTGCTCAGCCACAGGCACGTCCAACTTAGCAAATCTTCTTTCTCACTACGTTACACAGGAGAATCATCTGAAGTATCACATCTCAACTCTCTGCACAGAGGCCAATACATCGTTCATCTCTGTCTCAGAACGATACTCCCAACTAATGGGCTTCCCTACACAGGGGCACACAACATTCCATCTCCGTCTCAGAGAGGAACCACACACCCAACTCATGGGCTTCACCACCTCATACAGGGGCACAACATTCCATCTTTGTCTCAGAGAGGAACCACACACCCATCTCATGGGCACACCCAACTCATGGGCTCTCTCTCAAGTCAACTCACTCAGTCTGTGTCCTGGAGGATGTCTCACGCACTCCTCATCAACACTCCCTCTCAGCTAGGGAGGCATTCTCCACCAAGCCAAGTCTCTCACGGAAGTACTCAAACTTCGTCTTGGCAAGCGGTTTGCTGAAGATATCTACGATCTGCTCATGGGTAGGAAGGGCACATGTACTATCTTCCTCTACACCATGTCTCTGATATAGTGATATTTTATCTCGATGTGTTTCAATCTATCATGAAATACAGGGTTCTCAGAGAGCTTCACACAGCTCCGGTTATCACAATGAATAGTAGTAGGATCCATCTCATGATCGAATAAATCAGTCAGAAGTTTGCAAAGCCACACTGCTTCACGGACTACCACACTCAATGCAATGTAATTTGCGGTATTCAATGCCACAGAGCTATGTTTCCTGCTACACCAGGAGACCATGGCAGACCCTAAAGTAAAGCAACAACCAAAGGTGCTCTTCCATTCCACTGCGCTCCCTCCCAATCTGCATCGGCATATCCCTACAGGCTCAACTCTACACTGGAGGCATATCTTAGGCCATAACCAACTGTGCCTCGTAGGTATCTCAATACATGTTTTGTTTCTATCCAGTGAGTCTGTCTCGGTTGGCTCATGAATTGGATAAGCATATTCACTGCATAGCATATATCTGGTCTCGTGTTAACCAAATATATCAGTGATCCAATCAATTGTTTATACAAGTGTGGATCAATCTCTCCTGAATCAGCATCACTTATCTTCTTCAAATCCATCACCATTGGTGCAGGCATGGATTTGCATTCTGTCATACCGAACTTTTTCAATATCTCCACGGTATATTATCCTTGACTCAGGAAATTCTCATATCTCTTCTACCATATTTCTAGTCCCAAGAAGTAATGCATCAAGCCTAAATCCTTGATCTCAAATTTAGCAGTCAATGCTTGTTTGCATTCAACAATGAGTCTCTCTGAACAGGTGAGGAAAAGGCTGTCCACATATAAGACCAAGATCAAGCACTCATTGCCATCGATGTGATAATATAGGTTTGGATCACCAACACTCTTGTTGAAGCCCAAAATCATCAGGAATCCATCCATTTTCTCGTACCAACCACGTAGTGCTTGCTTTAGTCCATACAGGGCTTTCTTCAACCTACACACATGAGATTTTCCATTGTGTATAACGAATCCTTCTGGCTGCTCGATATAAACTTCTTCCTCAATTTCGACATTGAGAAAGGTTGTCTTTAATCCATCTGATGTAGCTTCCAACCCATGGAAGCAACTAGTGCAATGATAGAACGGATGGAAGTGTATCAGGCTACTGGAGCAAATGTCTCATCATAGTCAACTCCCTCTACTTGCGAGCACCCTCTGGCTACAAATCTCGCTTTGTATTTAATGCTTCCATCAGTTGCATGCTTGATTTTATAAATCCATTTGGAATTCACTATAGACTTTCCCTCTGGCCTCAGAACAATATCCCATACATCATTTTTCAATATAGATTGATATTCTTCTGTCATGGCATCTTGCCATACCCATTCACCTGAAGCTTCTCCATGACAAGAAGGCTCGGAGTCAATGATGTGACTCATGGCTGAAAGGTAGCTTGAGAATCCCTTTGGTATCTTGCTCTCTCTGGTTGTTCCTTGAGGGGTTGTATGTCCCTCTGCTTCCTATAGAGTTTGTCAGGCCCAAGCAGGCCTTTTATGTCCCACTGTAATATCTCTGGGCATGTCAATTGTGTTGGGTATATGTTATATTCTTTGCATGTGTGTGTGTGGGTGCGTCAGGTTCGACAATTGCGTCTGACGATCCCTCTAGTAGTGCTTTATGTGTCGTGTGCATTGGGCGCTTCCTAGGGGGGGCCAGGTATGGCCCCCCCTGGTTACGCGCAGCGTTTGGCACCGGACAGTAGCTCGGGGCAGCGCCCCGAATTTTTTTTTTGGACGATTTTTGCTATTTTTAGCGGTTTTCTAAATTAATCCCAAATTAAGGGATTAGGGTTTTGGTATCTGTTGACCGCCTCTTCAACTAGGGGGTCAACTCCATGTATCATAAACAAATGCATCATCAGATGCTAGTATGTCGAAGACAGTTTGGTTCTACTAGGCAATTTATGCCTCCAGCACAAATTTTTGTAAGCGGGATTACCGCACCCCTGTGCGGGTTTATAATGTAATAGGTCTACATGGATCATGTTAGGTCAGTTGCCTTAGGGTTTCTTCATTAGGAGAGATCCTTTCGCTGAGTGTTTTTTATCCTCAGGAGGTTAATCTGGCCTAACCAGCCGGGTTAATCTCCCTTGAGTTTTTCACTCCCACCCAATAAATCCTCCAAAGTGGTGAAAGGAGTTCTAATGAATTTATTCCTAGGTAGCTAGTGTTAGGAGTGTTGTAAATGACCATGTAAGACAGCACGCGAAATTTCGCAGAATTCCATCAAGTATAGCTAGGTTTTTTTTAAGGTTCCGAATTAATTAATTAATTCTGGGTATTTAATGTAAAACTTAGGTCCCGGGATTTCTGATAGGGGTATTTGTACTCAAAAGAAAGCTAATGATACCCCCTGCACCCGTGGACCAACTTTCAACTCAGTCGGACAAGTTTTGCTAGGTTGTTTGTCCACTTGGGAGTTTTTCGGGAAAACAACAATTTTAATTGCCAAACCCAGGACATGGGCAAATGTCATTTTTGTAATAATGGACCAAATTAGATCAAATAAGTGGCAAATAATGATGAGAAAGGCCCCCTAACCTATCCCGAAGCATTACTTACCCTTTTTAAACCCACATTTAATTAAAATTATATTTTAATTGTGTCCCCTTATGAGCTCACGTCCCCCTTCCCACGTGAGCATGTAATAACTCATTAATTGATTTATTAAACTCTTTTTAAGTGAGTTATGGGCCCCTCCTCATGAGGTGCGCCCTTCCTCTCCCATCCACCTCCCCATTTGGAGTGTGTCCCACACACACTCTTCCACTCACCTTACCTCACGCACCTCACGTTTTGGATAAAACCGTACGTACACTCTCCCACGTGATAATTGGAATTTCACTCAAATTAAAGCATGGTTCCTCTTTCAACGTATGCACCCCCCTTCATCCATTCACATCCCTTTTAGGAGTGTGCTCTACACACTCCTCACCCACACACATTTCTCAGGCTTTCTCTCTACGTAAAAGTAGAAACTCCTTTTTAAATAAGGAAGCTTGCTTTACATGCGCCTTCCCCTCTCCACTCATACGACTCCTTACCCACTCGCCTATCTTTAAGGAGGGTGGACTCCACACTCCCTCCAAGTCATCTCTCAATCCCCACGTCTTTCCTCTTTTACCTCACGCCCTCTCAAAAGCTCACGTTTTCATCTTGGAAACTAACGCCTTACCTTTGAGAGAATGGAAAGATCTCAAGTGGGGATGGAAACATCTCTTGTGAAAGCAAGAAACATCTCCTTATACCCATGCGTGGACCTCTCCTTGCCATTTTCACTCCCCCTCCTTTGCTTTATCCTCATCCATTTCACCTCCTTTCCTTTTCCCCTCACCCTAAAAGCTCACTCTTTCATTGGTTTGAGTTTCCTCGTGAATTTAGATCTTGACATTTGTCAATGATCTGAGGGGGGTCTCCTTGGTTCCTTAAGCTATTTAAGAAACCTCTCCTTCACTCTTTACTCACCTTTCATTATGGTACTGTTATGCTACTATTTTCTCACCATCTTATTCTCTTCTTCTCTCATCATTATTGTCACTTTTCTTCATTGGTGTGGCTCTTGAAGAACTTGTAGCAATTAGTTGCTACAACTTCTTCCATTTGGATAATAAAAAGAAATGCTTTGGAGGATACACGGATCTCAAGATTTGTCTGCGCTCTTTGCATGCATATGAGGTGAAATCGTTTTGTTTTAAATATTTGTGTGATCATAGGTAGAGTGTTGGGTAAATTAGTTTACTTAACTAAGTTTAGTGATTGTATAATTGCTAGCTTATTTGATCTGCATGTACTAATGAT
>ML777127.1:147070-159782 GCA_009831015.1 Picea engelmannii
CTGGTTACCACGCCAGGGAAGTGACCTTTGGTTGCATGGCCAAGGGAAAGGGGGTCTCATCACGAGCCAACCTTCTCATCTCTGTGAAAGTACTTGTGGGTAACACTGTCAGCTCTGGTCACCATGCCAAGGCAGTGTCCTCTCGTTAGCCCTTGAATAAAAAGAAAAAGAAGAAGAAAAAGCAAATAAAAGAAAAGAATAAAGGCAAGAACATGCTTGGAAAAAATTGCATCCATGACAGGTACAGCTTGCCTTCTACAAAGGCACCCACAGATAACATTATGCATCCCTGGCTCTCACTTCACCTACATGTCTGGACATTCCCTAGCCACATAACCTCACTCACATGGCTTGGATGAGACCTTCCTAGAGACTTCCCTTTTCTTGAGGATACTAGCCCAATAGGACGTCTTGTCTTTTTCTTTGATCTTGTATTGTAGGTTTTTGTAATGTCTTTGAGCTATTGACCGATGTATCAGGGTTTTTTTTATGCATATGTTTAATAATATTAATGATGAGATGTGATTGACATTGCTATGATCCCTGTGACTAATGAGCCCATGGAGGGCGTAGCTTTTGATGTGCAGGACCATGCCTGACGGATAGGTACCATTTGGACCGGTACACATGGGGAGATGATCAGTTCGAACCTCCATGGGGCTGAAGAGCCCACCAGATGGATGTTGGGACCCCATCAGGGGGCAGAGACAGGATGGTGGTTGATCAGAGTTTGCACCGGAGAAGAAGAGGACATTTCATCAGAGGCACTTTGGCAGAGCCCAGCCTAGGGGGGTTTACCCACTTCCAATGAAACGTTTGCCCAGAATGGCCCAGGACGTCACCTAGGAGCTCATGACGTCACCTTGAGCGTGTGACAGTTTGACAGGGCAGTTGGCACGTCTGGCATGATTGGGAGGCCCAAAGAAGGCCAATGTTTTGCCCTTTGGTGCTGCATTTGCCCTAAAAGGGGCTAACGTCTCCCTCAGTGGGGCTTGACGTCTTACTTTTGCTCAGTTAGGGTTTTAAAATGAACATTTAATGTAAAAACAATATTACTTTTGATATTTTGGCCTTGTCGGCCATTTTATGACCTTAAAAGTAAATTAGGTCATTGATACACTATATATTGAGGAGTTTTAGCCTCATTTTGCAATGATTCATCACTCACTCATTAGTGAGATCTGATTTTAGCGCCCTACTTAGGTATTTTTGCTGGTTTAGTGAGGCACACTTGTTGAAGGAAGGCATTTCTTGGCATTTTATGGTTTTCTCTTGAAGGAAGGTGTTACAACTAGGGTTTGCATGGTTATTTCTTGATGAATTGTAAGTATTTTTCTGCAAAACTTCTTGATTGAATGGTTGTAG
The DNA here is from genome assembly GCA_009831015.1 of Picea engelmannii. NCBI lineage: Eukaryota > Viridiplantae > Streptophyta > Pinopsida > Pinales > Pinaceae > Picea > Picea engelmannii. The sequence continues at coordinate 148,436 of ML777127.1, forward strand.
TCTTATTTTCTTACATGTATTTATAATTTGCTGAATCAAAACCCTAGGTGACAAGCACACAAGTAGGTCCTTGTCTCATGTCCCCTAATAGAGAAATTTCCAGCCATTGAAGAAGGAAGAAAGAGCCTAGCCATAGCTACACTCTCATTTCTTCTTCTCCCTGAGCTAGTCGTACTTTCTAGAGGTCAAGAAGGAGGAGACGTCCCAGGCCTAGGTTATCTACACCTAGGGTCGTTTTTCTTCTAGGGTTTGATGATAGAGCCTTGTTGTAGCAACACTCTCCCTCATTGCACTCTCTTGTCTTGATTTATCTTTCATGCTAGCCGTTTTTTCCAAGTTAACCTAAGGAAGGAGGAGAGAGCACGAGGCATTGCTTTAGCAACACCGGAGTGAGCCTCTCTCCCCTAGGGTTTTGATTCTGAGGCCCTGCCATAGCAGCACTTCAGAACTCTTCCCTCTAGTCCTTAGTCATCCTCCTTCAATCCTTGCATCCTCCACTAAATTGACTCCATTAACCCCAAGGCACTGATCTTAGACCTCCAGCGTTGAAGTAGAATTGAATCTAAAACACTCTCAAACCTTTTTTGAATTGAAACCCTAACTACACTAACCCTAACCTACTAACCCTAAGTTGTTGACGTCACACTTGAATATTTCATCTTTACTGCAGCAACGTCTTGTTTTAAGAGCAATTGAATGGTGGTTTCGGCATTAATTGAATAAAGTGTTAGTTGGCTACCTTGAATGCCACATTGTTCCAATATTTATTGGAGTGTCATATCTTTATTTGCTATTGATAAACATTGACTTCGTCAACATTTATTGCCATATTGCTCATATATATTTACCAGATAGTCTTATGAAGAACTAACCCATTGAAATATAGCTTGCATATATTAGTTTGTTGTTGCTCTGTTCCAGGCAGGTGTTCTTCATTGGGGATTCACTTTATTATTGGTTGTTTAGCCGGACTATATGTTTTGGTGGTGACCTGTGAAGGGGGAACTTTACCTTTGTCCTTTTAACCTTTGCCTCTTCAAAACCCCAGGTCACCGGGGACGTCTCCCCTGGGCCTTACCTCCCTAAAGAGAAAGAACCTTCCCATCGAGGTGACATTGGGTGGGATGGGTTCCTGTTACGCCAGTTTGGACCTCTATCTTATAGCCATTGACCCAGCTACAAATTGTGCGATAACAAAGCCCATCCAAGTGGACTCTCTCCTCATCTTCTCCTATAAATTGGACCTTCTCCTCATCTTTATCTCATCTATTCTCATAGCAAGTCTACTATACCAAAATTTCTCCTCTCTTTTCCCTCACTCTCTCATGCTCTCATGTGTAAATCTTGCTACAAGTATTTGTAGCAACATTTTGGTGGATAATAAAGGAAGCTTTGGAGAATCTATGGTGTGCATTGGGAGTCTTCTTGGTGCCTTCATTGTGTTTTTGTGAGGTGATACATTTCCATTCATTTTTTGCATTTTGCTTCACTAGTTCTACTTGGAGACCCAAACAAAGTATTTTGCTTGGGTGATATTAATAGTAGTATTGCCATTGATCTTGTGGTAGTTTCTTATTAAGTTTGTGTTAGAAATAGGGAAATAGAGCAGAAAATTACTGTTTTTAAAATTCCAGTTAACTAGAAAAACAATAGGACAGTTAACCATTACTATACTGAATCAGATCAGAGAAAGAACAACTGTAGGCTTTGAATCTTTAAGCAAAAATATGAGTGAGTACAACAGTTAAATCTAACCTGACAGTTAATTGATTTAACTTAACTCAAAGACAAGATTCATATGGATCAAGGTTCAGATCTAATCTATAACACTGAAATATATCTATATAGATCAAAACTAAAACAAATCTCCAGATCTGATATAGATCTAAGTGGACTATAACAGTTAATCAATTTCAAGACAAAGAACAACAGATCAAAACTAAAACCAAGTTTCAGATCTGATATAGATCTAAGTGCTATAATATTTCAAAACAAAGAACAATAGATCAACATAATAAATTGAACTGATAGTTTACCTTGTAGTCTTACCTCTAAAGGAGTCCATGTCACACACAAAGGATGTAATGCCACTTGTATTTATAATAAAAAAAAGTCAGGTTCATAGATCTACCATATAGGTTAGATCTCTTCCTAGAGATGAAAGGACTTTCTTGCCACCAGGAGGAGAAAACACTTAAAACACCACACAAAAAAAATCTGTGATCAAACCCTTGTACCCACATAAACTTTCCAGCAGATAAAAACCTTTGTGCCAAAGGGGTATGGCTATCTTGAATACACAGTCAGAGGGCACAGCTCAATGGATAAAGGCCAAATCTGAGAAGGAGAGGCCACGTCCCAATGAAGGGAGGCCAGATCTGTGAGGAGAGGCCACGGCCCAAGCAGATCTGAACAAGAGGAAGGTGTAGGCAGCTTCAAACATCAATCCGCAGGTAGACACAGCAAAACAGCACTTCAAAACTTTGATAATCCTTTTCTCATCCCTGGACAAGGTTGCAATGATCAGGAGGCTGAAAACAGGAAGGCCGAACTATTCCAAAGGCTCAACTACTGTTGCAAAGGAGGGCCGCAGCACACAAGAGGAGATTCGCTCACTTTTGGAAGATAACATAGAGTATGTGTTAAAAGAGGAGGGGTAGGTCTCTTTTTATACTTTAGGCTAGGGGTTTTGGTAAAGATAATAATTAAAATGATACTAAATTAACATATTTAATTAATATAAATATTAATTAAACATGTTATAAATTAAACATTTAATTAATACTTTCATATTGACCCCTAAAGCAAAAATACAAAACCCCAAATAAACACAAGCAAGGGTGAAGTGGTTTTAAGTGGCAATACTTGTCCATTCATTCTCAAGGTGACCTTTTAACTTTATCATCATTGCATATGGGATACATCCCTCATGTGGTCATGCCCATCTTCAAAAGGGGTCATATACCAACAAAGTACCTGAGCAAGGATCAGGTTGCCCCAGAACATTTCTGGGGTCTTATCCACCAAGGTACAGGACCAAGGATCAACCCATGCCCCAGGCATGGGTACCCTGGACCATTTCCAGGGGCCCTAGACATATCTAGGGACTTTAACTGCTTGGTCCCAGACCAAGAACCACAGTCATATACTGGGGGCCCTAGCAAGGGTCTTTTGTTGCTTGGTCCCAGACCAAGAACCCCAGTCATATACTGGGGGCCCTAACAAGGGTCTTTTGCCATGGCACTGACTATTTGGTCCGAGACCAAGAACCCCAATCATATACTGGGGGCCCTAGCAAGGGTCTTTTGTTGCTTGGTCCCAGACCAAGAACCCCAGTCATATACTAGGGGCCCTAACAAGGGTCTTTTGCCATGGCACTGACTATTTGGTCCCAGACCAAGTACCCCAGGAGTGCACTGGGGGCCCTAGATCTCTGCTAGGGTCTTTGCCATCCTCCCGGAGAATGGCTCTTCTAGCTGCTTTAAATTCAACAGTTTGCAAAGTATTTTACAAGCTTTTTGGATGCTCTCACCTCCATGTTTCCTTCTGTAGCAAAGGCAATCTTATTTTGGGAATCACTAAAGGATTGAAGGATTGGTTTTAGAGTGGAAAGCCAACTCTTTTCAATCATCCAAAGTTTCAAGATTTATCTAACTTTCTTTCCTTTCTTTTCCTCATTTCTAAATGTTGTTATGATATAGAATAGACACTAAAGATTTCACTATCATTTTCAAAAAAATTTACTTAAATTTATGTATCATTGGGCTAATCAAACTTAACAAGTTCTTGGTGTTTTGTAGCATTTTCCATAAAAGAATACCTTGCTGATTTTTTATGAAGATTTCTAGCAACAAGGAGAGAATGCTACTAGTTTGAGCCCCAAAGGCCTCCAAAAGGCATTCTAAAGTTGGGATATCAAATCCTGATCCTTCTCACTCTTCCAAGTCATTGTAAGCCACCCTTGAGAGTCTCTTGGGTGTGTCTTCTCTCATTTTATATCAAAAATATGATATTGTAATAGTTAGAATAAATCGCCCACACCTTGCAAAGAGAGTGGCCTAAGCCATCCTTCCAAAATCGTGAAGGCTAGATTAAATTTGCTTTCTTGCTTTTCCATTCACACCCACCTTGGCCAAAAAGGTAGGCATTGTGCCTCCACTTGTGCCATTTTGAGGTTGTTTTTGCTTTATAGTAATTTTAATTCTTTTATTACACCTACCTTGGCCAAAACGGTAGGCATTGTGCCTCCACTTGTGCCATTGTTGTGGGGTTACATTTAATTTTCTAAAGCAAACTAATAAAACTTTTCAATCATTTGTCTTTGCCCCACCTTGCAAGAAATTGGCATAAGCCACTCTTGCAATAATGGAAGGCTTGTATAATTCTAAAATCATTGCAAAAGTAATCATGTTGTTCTCCATTTTTGCCCCGTATTCTCTCACCTTGCCACTTTGTGGATCCTGGGTGACAAGAAAGGGAAAAGGTTGGAGGTTTAGTAATTAGGCATCCAACCACTTATTGTTTCTACCATCAAAAAGAAGGCTTGAGGAAGATACTTGGGGTGCTAGGTCAGGGATGATCTCATGACACCTGAAATATCCTTGATCCAGCTAATCTGGATATCTACTACTGAACTCGGTTTGGCTACTGAATCTGATACTCTAGGTTTCTGACTGTGTTTGAATAACTGTGTGAAGATGCTCGGTTGTTTTTGCATGTTTGTTCCAGTTTATTATGTGTTTAGCAATATAAAACAATGCATGCGAAATAAGGACAACACAGCTCACTAATATATATATAATACTGGAAAAAGCAGGAAATACAATAAAGACTAGAAGCAGATATGATAATCGTCAGTTAGATCTCATGGATCGTCACTGGAATACAAAAATAATAGAGAAGAAATACCCGTGACCAGAAGAACAGGTGTTGGTCTACGCATGCACGGATAGATTGACAAAAAGCAGTCTGGCAGCTCGCGGTAACTGCTGTAGAATCCGGAAAACTCACCTTGATGGCGATACCCATCGGAATGAGCTGGAAATTGTCTCAAAAGATGCGCCCTGGCCTCTAGATTGATCTTGATGACTGTCGGACTGAATATCCGACCTCTAAAGCTCTGGATGTCACCCCCTGGGGGTTTGCGCACCTCCTGGGTTCAATGAGTGCGCCCTAGAGATTCCATCAGCAGGATCTGATGATGTATAGCTCAAAACGATAGTTTTGGTCTCCTCTGTAATGGGTTGGAAGGGATTCCTCAGATCTGCCCCGAAATGTCCGCTGGAACCCCAAATGTGCTTCCCTGAGAGTTGTGCCCTAAATGACTATTTTCTGCTTTACGAAAGATTCCACCGTCGAAAATTGATGATAAATGGCTCAATAGGTGTGCCCTGGCTAGCTCTTTAATGGGTCGAAAGGAATCGGCCAAATCTGTACTTTCACAAGCGGTCGCACAAACCCTCTCTCAAACACTTGTGCCCTCACTGGCTGAGTTGCGCAATCACTGAACTCGACACTGTAATGCACGGTGAAATACCTAGATGGTATCTTCGATAGGCTAGGGTGTGTCTCCCAACACCGAAACCGATCAAGGGTGGTGGTTTCCTCCAGAAATCCACAAAACAACAAGGGGGTCGATTAGCTCCTCCTCTGGAAATATCTCAACATCAAATCATAATATAGCATAATGAATTAGGTTGCTTTACCCTTCCTTTATAGCTTCCTGAAACCCTAATTCGTTGTTGACCTTTTCCCTCCAAATTACTTTTACTTTATTCTATTATTCCTTGATTAAATTACTTAATTAATTAATTAATTAACCATTTTACCTCTAAAAAGTGATTTATCCATCATGATGGCTTCTCCGGCCACTGAAAGTCACTTCTCATCATCTTATCCTGTAATGCTCTTCCTTTCGATTCCTATGAGTTATTACACTAAGAGGTTTCTCCAAGTAATATGCCCATTATGACCTTCTTAGAGAATTTAATTAAGATATGACCCATAATAACTCAAAATTACAGAAATCGTCAGAATGGAACGAAACCAAAGCCCAACTGTGCGGAATGGATCCTGATGATGAACGATACAAGTCGGGCCCAAATAAACCCCTCAATATCTCTCGAACTCTCTTTCACCCCTATCTGGCTACTCAGGTAGGCATAACACTCTGAAATGTTGTAATGTTATAATGTCCCAAAATGGGGACATTACAGTTCTCCCTGCCAGAATATTGTTTGTCCTCAAGTAATAACTGAATCCAACTACATATGATACCGAGGTCCCATATCCACCTGTGTGACACAAGGTAGACTCCCCTCAAGATGTTGTCTCTCTAAGTGCTCAACACACATGATACCCACATGCTCCTGATGAGTAGAATGATCAATGACCAAAGAATCTCAGTCAACTCCCTGAGCAATCACTCTACTCGAAACTCAACTCCATCAAACACTGAACTACCAAACACTCCAATCCTTGGATCCCATATCAGAATGTGAACTGCAATGCCCTGTGGAGTATAGTTCTGTAACATATCAACACCATGAGTCTCCTGCAAATAACACCTGGCCTCAACCCGAAATGGGTCTATCCTACCAGACCATACCAAACTCAATACGGCCCCCACCGATTGAATATGTTGATTCCATAGTGAGGTACTACAAGACTTCAACGAATCACCAGCCAGTGACATGCTCTCCCCAATACTAAAACTCAATGGAAAATCAAAGTGACTTCCCCCTACAAATGTCTGCTCCTCTCCATCAGTCAATGAAATGCCCAGCCCTGTAATCCCAGGGTCCCATGCTAGTTTCTGAAAGGGACCATCATGTTGATGCTGCTCTACTATGATCATGACTGTCTACTCAAAGTATCCATACTGGACCCTCCACTCCTAGATCCTCATAAGATGAAACAAACTTTTGACCCAATGGACTCCCGAATCCCATGTCAAATTTGGAAGTTCATCACTTCCAATCCCCACTAACTGTTGATGTGCCCTGCTGGTAATTGTCGAAAGCCCTCCACCCTGATCCCAATGAGAGTCTGAATATGTAGCAACCTCTGACATATCCTCTGTCCCATGGCCTAGGATACTCTCCATCACGCCTAGGGCCTCAACTGTCTGCCCCTGATGATCCACCCCTGTCCTGTTGTATGCAATCAAGACACTCCTGTCAGGTGGTCTCAGCCTGCCAACTCTCCATGTCCCCTGCCACTATATATCTCCCCCTGTGTTGTTGTCAATGATAAGAGTATCGAGAGAGGCTATCATAAATATCTGCAACCAACTGTAGGACTGGAAAGTATCATATGCTTTGGTCAATCCAAAGGACTTAACCAAAAGCTCGTCCATCGACACCCATGGTAAATAATCGCCTGTACTCATCACTGAACACCAACCATAGGGTACAACAATAGGTATCTCCACCGACTGCAGGTCAATCATTCTCCATCCATCATCACTCATGCAACTGCTGCTGCGGTGAAGGTGATCTCCCAGATCTGTATACTGCTGCAAAGGAGAGGAATCTCCATGATCTACTAAGTACATCTCCTCCCTGCAATCCAGCGCGTCCCTCTGAATCCCACTGTACACCTCTGTATGTCTCTGTGAACTACCACTCATCACTGTGTGCCCCTGCATACACATAGGATCTCCTGTATATACCTGCAACATCATGGATCCTGGGTGTACTACGGGGTCATCCTCTACATGAAGGTAAACCAATCCTAGAACACAAATGGAAGTGTCCTCATAATTTCCCCTGGCTCTGGAATCCCCATGTGTACGTGTGTGCCCAACTGTCTCAACACCCCTCGTGAAGGGTGGTCCCTCTGACCTATGGACATCCTCCTGTATCTCTGGATCATATCTCTCCACACTCATCAGTGATCCTGGGTACTCCTCATGCTCCTCCCTCAACTAGTGCTCCACTGCTAAACCACCAACATCCTCTCACAATGTGGCTGAGGGATATATCTGACTCTCTGCTAAAATAGATGTAGTGGATCTCTGTCTAATTTTCTCAAGGAGCTCCTCTGATCTGGCCTCTGATTCCTGAAGGGATGTCTGTCTGCCTTCCAAGAATCTTTGTGTGCTCACCAACTCATGAGTGAGTCAGTCCACCTCAACCTCCTGCTCCGTCAGTGCCCTGTGATACATCTCACCAACCTCCAATAGGTAATCCCTATCCCTCAACAATTGTTGGTACTCAACCCTCATCACAATCACTCTCTCCCTGAATGTATGGAAATCATCAATGACAAGTCCCCCATCTAAACTATCATGTGCCATCGAGGCCCTCCAACAATAACCTGCCACCAATGCATGTGTATCATCAATGCATCTAGTGGCTGCCATGATCATGTCCTCACTGACTCTCAACTCTCCTGCCAAGTGTCGTGACTCCTGGTCACAATCCTGCTGAGGTGCTACCTCATGCCTCTCACTGCTAGTGTCAACAATGGAATCCCCAACAACACACTCCTCAAAATATAAGGCACTGAACTGCCCACTGTCCCTTGTGATATTGAGTCCTCCTATATGCCACTGCAAGCCATCACCAATTGCGACCCCCATATGAATCGCATTGTATCCTGTATGGTCAGTTGTATCCTCCTGTGCACTCACCCTGCTAATATCATCTGCGCCTAGATCCCATACAGATGTGTCCAGACACGTGCTATGGTCATCCCGTCCAATAAGGAGTGCATCGTCATCACTGTAGATCGATCCTTGGAGTAAGTGTCCCAACAAGCTGTCGGTCTCCACAACCTGGTCCCTCAGTGGAATCTCCAAGAGTGGTGACTCACTCTCCTCATACTGATAGATATGTGTAAGGTCAACTGCCTCCAAGCCGTGTCTCTCCTCCTGGGTCTGCAGATCCATATGTCCCTTGTGTACAATCCCCACACAAGACTCCTCTACCATATCAGGTGTTAGTCTCTAATTTTTGCTTTTGATTTTGTGAGAAACCTTAATCCCAAACCCTTCCTACCTGTGCTTCATTATCTATTTCCAGTTGATTTTTTATCTTTGTTTTTAGTGTCTTATGGTTTGCATTTCAGTTTTTGAATAATTTATTTAAGTTTGAAGTTGTAAGACATGGTTTTAAATGATGTGTCACTTTATATGCCTTTTTGAATCTTACAAATTCAAACTATGCTAAGTCATTAATAGCACTACGGGAATAGCCTTATTCCCGTAGCGCAAAGATAATCATGCATTGATATGCGCCCGTCACCCAGATTTCGTTATAATGACACAGATCATGGTTTGAGAGTTCGCATGTGTCCCACAAAAGCTTGGAATCATTTAGTGATTCAAACCGTTTCTTAATCGGATTGCTCTGTACCCGCAAAGGACTCAATTCAAACAACTAATTCTCAACGATCATTATATTGAACCTGTCAATCTATGTCTGATTTTGCTGAATTTTAGGCACAGGTATTTGCTCAGAAGAACGTCATATACTAACAGATTTCAGGTGGCAAATTCGGATCCCGAATCGCGCTAGTTATAGCATTGTGTTTTGATCGCGCCTAAGAGGAGCAGACAGGTAGTCAGATTAGAACACGAGGGTGTTGAACTCCTCGAAGCTTATCCCCAGATGGCTCAAAGGTTCAGAGATGTCGGGTGGTTTGAATTCCTTACCACTTTTCAAGGTTACGATGAGCAGGTCTCCATGGAGTTTGCATTGAACTTTGATGGTCACGAGGTGGAGATCGGGAAGATGCTGATGCTAGTGACAGAACAGACAATTACTAAAGCTTGCAGACTAGTGGTTGGAGGAGAAAGATGGTGGAAGAAAGAGCATGTGGTTACAGAGTTTGTCAATCAATTCCTGCTTCCTGATAAGCAAAATCCAAATTGGAAAAGGGGAGTTCCTCGCAGCTGGATTAGACCTGAATGGCACACTGCTCTGATCGTGATCCATAGGTATATCACCTGCGAAGGTAGATTTTCACTAGTCTATATCTACCACATTAGGATATTAATGCATTTAAATGGCGAGTACCCCTTAAATCTACCTTATTTTCTACTCAAAAGCTTGACAAAGATGTCAAAGAGAGTGCAGTCACTCTCCACCAATGCAAAGAGCAGTTTGTTTCATCAAGTCTTAATTAAGACTTTAGTTATGTCTGCTTTGAGAGAATTACAGAAGCCCTGGAGCTGGCTCATGCAATCTTTAAACCCTAACACAGTCCAACAAATAGAAGAAAGGCAAAGGGAAAAAGACTGTTACACAGAAGCAAAATATTTTAATTGATGAAACCCATGTTAAAGAAGAAATGCCAAATATCAGGGTGACGAGGAATAGCAGAGGTAAAAGACCTAAGTTGGATCCAAAAATCGAAATGTTTTCTGAAGAAGTTGTTAAAGGGGAAGATGATTCAGATGAAGGTTTTAATACTCAAACTACAGTCAAGCATGAATCGCCATCAACCAGTAAAAGGGGTGCTGCAGTCAAAAGGACAAAGGTTAGAGGTGTGTCTGCGTCTCAAAAACCTAGAAGGAATTCTACTAGGGTTACCAACAAGTACAGATTGAAGTCAAAAGCCATGTTTAATCCATCAATCAAAGAAGAAAACGTCATAGTTATAGAAGATGACTCTGAAAATGCTGAAGCAGGTACCAGGAAAAGGGAAAAAAGATCTTCATTACTTAAGAAACCAGTAAACAAAGGTAAACAAATGTTTTCGTCATCTATAGGACCTGTAACGAGAGCTACAACCAGATTAGCAAAAGCTAAAGAAATTGCTAAAGGTATCAGTGAGATTCCTCAGAATAAACAGGATTACCGTGTAGACTCAGATCACATATCAAATGTGGCTGAAGCCATAGATTCAGCAAGTTCTGATGAAGAACATAGCTCGGGATTGGTTTCTAAATACCAAGTTAAAGCGAAAGAGCCCAAAGTTGCCTTAAATCTGAATGAGCCTGCACCTTTTGAAGAGTGCTCAGGATTCAGGGTTAAAATCAAAACTGATAAAGAAAGGATCAAGGAATTTCAGAAAACAGTGAGACAGTTAAAGAAAGAAAAGGCACAAATAGAACAATGGAATGCTCGTCAGTAAGAAAGGATTCAAGGCTTAAAAAAGAAGAAAAAAGAGCAAAGGGCATTGCTCAAAGAACTCAGAGAAATAAACTTCAGACTCTATTGGCACCAATGTTACCAGAACCGAACCGGTCATTGAATCGGTCGACCCCAAAAACCGGAACCGGGAAAAAACCGGAAAAAAACCGGATCAAAAAACCGGTCACTAAAAATACATAAAATATTCAAATTTTTGAAAAACAAATACATATTCATGTGCATCCATGTGAATCTTTGTCTTTCCC
>ML777127.1:181722-218361 GCA_009831015.1 Picea engelmannii
CGCCCCTCTCCTCCAATTCGTCCAACACATCTAGTAAATCGAATGGCACATAAAACTCCTCCGCGATGATCTAGAAATGATGGTCAAGGCCCTGCAAGAAGAACCCAAATGCTCAAATCTCCAAAAGCCCTTTCAGACTCCTAAAACGAACCTTCCTCCCATCAATAGTGCACCCCCCTTGCTGGAAACCCCCAATGGTGCACCCTCTCTCGTCCTGTACCTGTGGTTGGTGTAGAACTCTCCTGCAACTGAGTAGATCTGAAATAGAATGGTGTGGGTGGAGTATTGCATCCCCGAGACCAAGCTTGGAACAAGATAGTTGGAATCTTTCACCACCAAATTGTTCTCTAAGGTTTGTTATATCAAAACCCTCAAAACCCCCAAGGCATGGGCTTACTAGCTAGAAGCTAGATATCAAAACTGATAATCAACAAGAATGAGAGAATAGAGGCCCTTGCCCCTCTTTTATCCATCCTACTCACCTTGTCTCTCCAAAGTGACTTTACTTTAATTAATTAATTAACCTTTTTACCTCTGAAAAGTACCTTATCTCTTCTTGTGGCTTCCCTAGCCACTAAAAGTCACTTCTCATCATCCTATCCTGTAGTGTGGTTCCTCCCGATTCCAATGACCTATTACACTAAGAGGTTCCTCCAAGTATTATGCCCAATATGCCCTCTTTAGTGAATTTAATTAACCTGTAGCCCAAAATAACTCAAAAACATGGAAATCGTCGGAATGCAATAGAACCAAAGCCAAGCTATGTGGAATGGATGATAATGATGAAATATGATGAGAGATGTAAGTCGGACCCCAAAATACCCCTCAATAGTCCCTGTACTCTCTATAACCTCCATCTGGCTACTCTGGTCATCATAACACTCTGAAATATAATGATGTCCCAAAGTGGGGACATTACAGTCCTCCCTGCTAGAATATTGCTTGTCCTCAAGCAATGACTGAACCCATCCAAATATAATACCGGGGTCCCATGTCCACCTGTGGGACACATAGTAGGTCCCAACCAAAGATGAACTATCACACACTCCGCCCCCTGGGTCCCATATCAGGATGTGAGCTGCAATACCCTGTGAAGCATGATCTTGAATCATATCAATACCGTGAATCTTCGCCACATGACACATGGCCTCCTCCCAGAATGAGTCCATCCTCCAAGTCCATACCAAGACCAACACGGTCTTCATCAACTGCTCATGCTACTGCCATAGTGAGGTACTGCAAGACCTCCATGAAACATCCTCAAGTGATGTACCCTCCTCAACACTAAAGCTCAATGGAAAGTCAAAATAACTTTCCCCTGCAAGGGTCCACTCGCCTCCATCAGTCAATGAAAAGCTCAACCCTGCAAGCCACGGGTCCCATGCTAGTCTCTGCCAAGGATCAACACGATGGCGCTGCACTACTTTGATCATGACTGTTTGCTCCCTACCTACATACTGGATCCCCCACTCCTGGATCCTCAAGCTGGGATATCTGTGAAAACTGGTCCTGTTGTCCAAAAGTTGCATCGGTAAAAGAACCTTTGTGGAAGTAGTATCTGCCCAACCATGTCCATGCTCGATCCTGATGATCAAAAGAGAGAAATTGTCTCGCTCCCTAGGACAAGTCCCTACAAGCCCACTCAACCCAAAATGAAATATGTGGCTCTCTGGAGCAACCTGGGTCATCATGAGGCAAAACAACCTATTAACAAAATGAATTCCCGGATCCCATGGCAAGCTTGGAAGTTTATCACTTCCAATCCCCGCTAACTGCTCATGTGTCATACTGATCACTGTCGAAAGCCCTCCATGATCATGAGAATTTGTATCTTTGTCACCCTCTAAGTTGTCTGCTATCACCTAGCCTATGATGCTCACCATCACACCAAAGACTCAACTGTCTGCCCATCACAGTCCACCTCTATCCTGCTGGATGTCATAAAAGCACTCATGTCAGGTGGTCTCGGCTTAACCACTCTCCATGTCCTCTGCCACTGTCTATCTCTCCTCATGTTGTTGTCTACGATAAAAGTGTCAAGAAAGGCTATTAGAAACATCTGTAGCTGATTGTAGGACTGGAAGATATCACATGCTTTGGTCAATCCCAAGGATTCGACCAGAAGCTCGTCCATCAGTATCCATGATAAATACTCTCTTGTAGTCATCACCGAATCCCAATCATCCAGTACAACCAGAAGTAACTCCTCCAACTGTTGGTCAACCACCCTCCATCTCTCATCTCCCATGCAACTATTGATACTGTGAAGGTGATCTCTCATAACTATGTGTTGCTACAAAGGAGAGGCATCTACATGCTCCCCTAAGTGTGTCTCCTCCCTGCAAGGCAATACACCCCTCTGAATCCCACCGTCCATCTCGACATGTCTCTGTGAGCTATCACTCACCACTGTATGCTCTAGCATACTCATGTCATCTCTCGTGTACTCATGTTGCATCGTAGATCCTGGGTGTACTACTGGATCAACCTCTACATGACGGTCAACCGCTCTCGGAACACAAATGGAAGTGTCCTCAAAACTACCCCTAGCTCTGGAGTCCCCATGCATATGTGAGAGCTCGACTATCTCAAAGGTCCTCGTGGAGGGCAGCTCCTGTGCCTCTGAATCATAACTCTCTGTACTCATCAGTGACTCTGGGTACTCCTCATGCTCCTCCATCAACTGGTGCTCCTCTGCTAGACCACCAACATCCTCTAGCCATGTGACCGAAGGATATATCTGACTCTCCAATAAGATAGATGTAGTGGATCTCTGGTGAATCTCCTCAAGAAGCTCCTCTGATCTGGACTCTGATTCTTGAAGGGCTATATGTGTGCCTCTCAAGAATCCTCGGGTGCTCTCCAACTCATGAGTGAGTTTGTCCACCTCCAACTCCTGCTCCCTCAGGGTCCTGTGATACATCTCACCGATCCCCAATAGATAGTCCCTGTCCATCAGCAACTGCTAGTAGTCGTTCCTCATCACAGACACTCTCTCCATGAGAGTATGAAAGTCATCGATGGCGAGTCCCCCATCTGAAATATCATGTGCCACTGATGCCCCCAACAATAATCTGCCACCAATGCATGTGTGTCATCAATGCGCCTAGTGGCTGCCATGATCATATCCTCACTGGCTCTCAACTGTCCTGCCAAGTAGCGTGACTCCTGATCATAGTCATGCGGAAGTGTTACCTCCTCCTCCTCACTGCTAGTGTCAACCCTGACAGTGTCAACCCTGGGATCCCCAACAACCCTCTCTGCAAAAGATAAGGCACTGAACTGCCCACTGTCCACTGTGCTACTGGGTCCTCCTATATGCCACTGCACACTATCACCAAATGCTATCTCCCTCTGAATCACACTATATCATGTATGAGCAGTTGTATCCTCCTGTGCACTCACCCTGTTACTATCATCTGCGCCTGGATCCCATAATGATGTATCCAGACACGTGTTATGGTCATCCTGACCAATAAGGAATGCATCCTCATCCCTACAGGATGGTCCTAGAAGTAAGTGCCCCATCCAACTGTCAATCTCCCCAGCCCGATCAAACCGTGGAGTCTCCAAAAGAAGTGACCCACTCTCCTCATGTTGATATGTGAGTGTAAGGTCAACTGTCTGCATGTCATGTATCTCCTCATGGATCTGTGGATCCATATGTCTCTGTTGTGTATCCTTCATGTACGGCTCATCTATCCTATCTGACATGCCACTGTTGTCCTCATGTGTCGTGACTATCATGAGTGTCTGGAATGATGACAGATGTGTCACGGTCATCATAGGGAGCTCGTCATCTCTAGGTGATAACACGTGTGAATCCTCACTAGTGTCACCACTCTGCTAAGGTGTACAGTCATCAAAAGTATGTGATAGACTACTGAGACACAGGTGCTATCATCCTGTCCATCCCATTGTTCCTCCAATGCACAAGGATCACTATCCTCCTCAAGCATGCAAGAATCACTAGCCTCTGTGCAAGAGTCACTAGCATCATCGCACTGCTCCAGATAAGCATCTATCGTTCCATCCTCACATACCTCATCATCACTGTCATAGTGCACCTCAATAATATGTTTCTTACCTTTTCCCCTACATCTATGATCTGGTTCCCAAGGCACTTTGCAACTGTAGCAAAGTTGCCTGCTCCTAATGGGTGTGGGGTTACTCTGTTCTTCCCTCCATCCAGTTGCTCTGGCTCCGACACCCTCTACTATGTCGGCCCAATGTGTAACCTCATCTTCGCTCCACATAGGATTTTTCATGGATATAAATTGTTGGAGTGTTACTTCAGCCTTACATCTCTCACTAAGGGCGTGATATTCCCTTTCACAACTTAACACCTCTCTAATGAAATCTGTAAACACCATCTCTACTGTATTTCTGTGTGCACTAATCCCCACTGGCTGGCAGGAGTCTAAGCTCTGATACCACTGTAATGTTCACAAGCCAAGATGCCAGGAACATCACGTTTTGCATGAATTTTAAATTGTTTCTGGTTGTGGCATTTTGTCAAACACTTTTCTTATTATGGTCCTTTAGGTTGCGCTAGGGTTATACTGATTATTTTAATGTGTGTTTGCAGCAATAATCAAGAAGATACAACGACAAAACATACCTCAACCTGATGCAATGTCAACAATACAAGACATAACTCAAAATACCTCAGATTTGATCTTTATTCATAATAATAGAAGGACTGATACAATATATCTGCAGATCTGGTACAATATAGCATAAGGGAGCATAACAAAATGAGGATGGCCCTCAATCAAGATCAAGAGAGGAGATACAAGCCTCCAAAGACCACCTGACTACCATACATGAGTAACAGGATGAGATCTCGGACCTATACAGTACCAAACCCCCAAGCTGGATGATGTTACGCCCTGTTGGAACACTGAAGGCCCTCAATAATTTGGCCCTCCTGTCAAAGACCTCCAAATACTCCGAAGAAGATGCCAAACTGTAGATCGACCAAATACAAGACTCCTAGTAAAGTCTCAAGTGGATTGGTGAAGATACTATCCACCAAATGAATAACCCTATGTTGGACTTGCGCCCCACTAGATCACTGAAACCCTAGATAATTTGGCCTCTCTCCTAGAGGCCTCCCAATGCTCCAGAAAACCACTAGAATGATAGATCGTGGCCCGGTTACCTCACTGGTGAAGTTCCAAGCGAAATAGTGAAGATCTGAGCTATCAAATGACTGAAACCATTTTCTGAAGTGCACCACTCTCCTCTAATTCGCCCAACGCATCTAGCAAATAGAATGGCACAGAAAACTCCTCCGCAATGATCTAGAAATGATGGTCAAGGCCCTACAAGAAGAACCCAAATGCTCAAATCTCCAAAATCCCTTTCAGACTCCTAAAACAAACCTTCCTCCCATCAATGGTGTGCCCCCCTTGCTGGAAGCCCCTAATGGTGCGCCCTCTCTCTTCCTGTACCTGTGGCTGGTGTAGAACTCTCCTGCAACTGAGTAGATCTGAAGTAGAATGGTGTGGGTGGAGTATTGCATCCCCGAGACCAAGCTTGGAACAAGATAGGTGCAATCTTTCACCACCGAATTGTTCTCTAGGGTTTGTTAAATCAAAAGCCTCAAAACCCCCAAGGCATGGGCTTACTAGCTAGAAGCCATATATCAAAACTGATAATCAACATGAATGAGAGAATAGAGGCCCTTGCCTCTCTTTTATCCTTCCTGCTCACCTTGTCTCTCCAAAGTGACTTTACTTTAATTAATTAAATCACTTTAATTAATTAATTAACCTTTTTACCTCTAAAAAGTACCTTATCTCTCCTTGTGGCTTCCCTGGCCACTGAAAGCCACTTCTCATCATCCTATCCTGTAGTGTGGTTCCTCCCGATTCCAATGAGCTATTACACTAAGAGGTTCCTCCAAGTATTATGCCCAATATGCCCTCTTTAGTGAATTTAATTAACCTATAGTCCAAAATAACTCAAAAACATGGAAATCATCGGAATGCGATGGAACCAAAGCCAAGCTATGCGGAATGGATCATAATGATGAAATACGATGAGCAATGTAAGCCGAACCCCAAAATACCCCTCAATAGTCCATGTACTCGCTATAACCTCCATCTGGCTACTCTGGTCATCATAACACTCTAAAATATAATGATGTCCCAAAGTGGGGACATTACAGGGATGATCTCACGACTCTAGGTGTCCCCCGGGTTGAGTACACAAGTTCTTTGGATTTGACCTGTTGAGCTAAGGTAAGGCCTTGTTTGCCTTGCTTATTGAGCACCCAACTCTTCCTTTTGGTTGAGAGGACAACGATTTGGGGTAGTCACATAGTCTAGGCTTCAATCTATCACATCTAAGTCCCCTAATCAAAGAGAGACTTAAAACTTACTAAAATTAACCTACAGACTACATTCACAGCATTTGCAATCTCACTTTCAAAGCAATTTGTCTTTCAAGTTTTGCAATCACATTTTTAAAGCAATTTACTTTTCAACTACTTTAATATTTCAAGCAAGTCACTTTCAAGTAACATCTCGTGGATATCTCGTGTTCATCGGTATAAAATCTAACTCCTCCTTTCTATAATTGTAAAATCATCTAAGTGGTTGTTCCTTTCATTAAAAACTTTATCCATGACATGTTTCAATTATTTCATTTGTAAATTGGTGCAAGTTGAATGCTTCATTATCTAACCATTTATTAGTTCCTTTTGTATATTTGTGCAATTATATAATTTGTCATTTTCCTTGTGAGTTATCTTGCTAAATTACATTTGTATATTTCATCTTGTGACTATCTCTAGTGTAAAGTAATTTCTTGTTGATATCCTAAAGCATTGTTTATTTCTTGTATAATTGTACTTGGATCTTTTGTTGTAACTTTAATTGACCCCATTGCCCAACCTTAGGCACTAGTCATAGTTGACTTAGGGAAAGGGTTGATTTTCATTAAAAACTTGCATTTGCATTGTTGCTTTCCATATAGGCTAGCTCCCCCTTACCTTTAAAAATCTAAAATCAACTCCTAGAATTCATTTAATAATTCACATTGTAACTAGGGTTTACCCCCCCTTGGCTTCCCTAGCAGTAAGCCTAGACGGAAGAAGTTCAAGTTGAGGTGACAGTGGGCTTGAACTTAGGCATTGTGCCTCTAAGGACACACTAAGTGGATTGAGACTTTTTCCACGTTTGCAAGTATGTATAAGGATGGAAACACAACCATTCTAAACTTGAGGTGGCCTAGCTCTGCCCTTTAGCAGTCAGGTGCAAACTTTAGGACCAACAGGTTCCATACAAAACGGGGAATGGTCGATGTGGATTTAGTTTTAACTAGGACAATCCGATAGTTGCTATTGTTCAATCGGGACATTACATCGAGCATCTGTGTGAAGTCAAGGGGATACTCATTAATGAAATTTTCTCTCCTTGTTGGACCTCCGGCATTGCTCTTTGTACTAGATATTGTATTGAACTTGTGTGTGAAGTCAGGGGGATACTCTCCCCGTTGGACCTCCGGCATAGCTCCTTGCATCCAATTGAGGGATAATCTCTAAAGGGCCACATTTAGATTAGATTTCTTTTATTGTTATCACTCCACACACTTCACACTCATAAGTGTACTTGCACTCACAATAGCCACTTCACAATAAACCCAGAAACTTAATAATTCATTTTAATAATAAAATTTGTCAAGAGCATACACATCAACTTCATTTCAGCAACATTTGATATCTTGCAACAATATTTACATTTTGCACTGGTCTTTGTACTGGATATTGTATTGAACTTCTGTGTGAAATCAGGGGGATACTCTCCCCGTTGGACCTCCGCCATAGCTCCTTGCATCCAATTGAGGGATAACCTCTAAAGGGCCACATTTAGATTAGATTTCTTTTATTGTTATCACTCCACACACTTCACACTCATAAGTGGACTTGCACTCACAATAGCCACTTCACAATAAACCCAAAAACTTAATAACTCATTTTAATAATAAAACTTGTCAAGAGCATAAGCATCATCTTCATTTCAGAAGCATTTGATATCTTGCAACAATCTTTACATTTGGCACTGGTCTTCATATATTGCTTATCATTTCCATTAAGCACTTGTATTTACTTTCAAGTTGTATCATTCTTGTGCAAGTACTTTACATGCTTTATATATCTTTATCATAAGCAATTTCATTTGTGTGTCATAAATGTTGCTAGAGTAGATTTAATTGTCATCTTGCTCTTGCTTTAAATAAACTCCTAGATCGTAGTTGTGCTTAGTTAGTTAAGCCTTAGATCTATTTTCTCAGGGACTACCCCCCTTGGCTTCGCTAGGAGTTGGCTTAGACGGAGGATCAGGTGACAGCACCTTAACTCGAGACTTGTCCCCAAGGACACACCCAGTGGATTGAAAATTTCTTCCACGCTACTCGAGATGTGTATAAGGCAGAAACAACCCATACACATAGTACACAATGATTTATGTTGGAAACCCTTAACGGGGAGAAAACTAGGCTTTCTTGGTGTCGCACCTCTCAAATATTTATTGTATTAATTTCACCATTCACAATACAATATATACAATATTTTAGGTATTCCACAACTACCAAAACCCCAATCCCTTAATCCAAGATTAATTTAGAAAACCGCTAAAAATAGCGAAAAACGCTAAAATAGCAAAAACCACCCAAAAATAAATTAGGGGCGCTGCCCCGAAGCCGAAGGCTTCGCCTAAGGCCATGGGGGCAAATCCTAGCCCCCTGAGACCCCCGCCCCCCAACTGGCGCCTGGTGCAAGCATACTACAGCATGTGATGGGATCATCAAATATGATGCACCCACCACACACACATGGAAAGAATATAACACATACCCAACAAGATTGAACCTAAAGGAATTTATTATTCACATATAACATAGGTTCAATCTATCCCACCATAAATCTAGAATCAACTTTTTCAATATTAACAGTAAACCAGATCAACACTAAGTCATTCAAAAACCCTTAGATCTCTTTCCATCCATCAAAGACTTAGTTGTGTAGGGATTCCCCCTAGTGTTGGCAATTATCCCAACCTAAAGTGTGGGAGTGGGTCATTGAGGTGATAGTGGGTGACCCCTCCAAGTTGCCTTTGGGTGCCTTGTGACTTGGGACTTTGGCACCTTTGGTGTGGATTGAAATGGTACCATGCAGTACTCTTGGGATTGTTCTAATATTGGACATCTCTTCTATTACTAAAACTGAAGTACAAGGTTCCTAGAACAAACTAAAACAAATGCCACTGTAATGTAATAGTTCAAACAAAATGAGTGAGGATCATTTCAACCACACAATCTTGAACATTGAAAGGTATTGTAATGATCCCAAGCCAATTTTTTGCTTGGAATCACTAACTAACCATTGATTTGATTATTATTTGTTGTGTATGCAGGTTGGCCATGAACATTTCGGCATTAGGGTTTATTCAGTTATTCAGCCACAGATTTATATAAGCATCATTGTCATCATATGAAGATCATCAACATTACACAAGATAGGAACCACAAGCAAAAAGCTGAACTTTATTATAAGAAAGCAAGCACCTGATACAATAGAGAAGCAAATCTAGAATAGATGGCTTCAAGACAATAATAGAGCTACATACAAAATGCTCCCAGAGATACAAATCAAGCCTCCCAAACGCTGTAATAGAAGATGAACGCTCAACTGCAAAACCAAGGTTTTAGCCTAACCCTTAAGCAACTGGTACAGCCCTGCTGACTGTTGGTACGGACCGCGAAGACAAAGACACCAAGGGTTCGGCCCACTTGAAGATGAAGACTTGCAAATGCTGCCAAACTCTCCTCAATGATAGATCAAGACGATGGAAACCTCCTCCTGAAGTATGGAGCTCAAAATCTGAAGCTTCCTCCTCAAACTACAGAAACCCTAGGATGGTACGGCCCTCCTGAAACCCTGAATATGGCCAATAGTACGGACCAGCTGAATGTGACTTCTGAATCGTCTCAAACTCTCCCGGATGATAGATCGGGCAACCACAAGCACTTGAGAGAAGTTTCAAGATCAGATCTAGCCTATGACCTTCTAGATCTGAGAAGTACTGAATCACCAAACCGTACCCTTACTCCTGAAATCGTCCCAACCTGCAGATAGATGATAGGGACGTGACAAATCCTCCAAGAAGGCCTCAAACTGATGAGCCAGGGCTTGCAAGCAAAACCCTAATGCTGGAAAACCTCTCAAGCTTCTTCAAGGTGTTGGATCTAGCTCTTCCTCAACAAATGGTGCGCCCTTGCAAGAAAACCCTCGCTGGTACGGCCCTGCTAGTCCTCCTGAATAGATGATGGTTGTAGAATGGTGTGGGTGGAGTATTTCATCCCCGAGACCAAGCTTGGAGCTAGGTGAGTGGAATCTTTCACCACTGAGCTGCTCACTAGGGTTTGTAATATCAAAACCCTCAAAACTATATGCTCAAGAGCATCAACAAGCAAAATACCAAAATCCAAAATGAATGAGAGGTGCGCCCTAGCCTTCTCTTTATACTTTTTTTCTATTTCCCTATTCAGTTAAGTTAACCCCTAGGGTTAACCCTAACTCAACCTCCAATGCTTCTATTTCTTCATTGAGTTATCTTTTAACTCTTTTTACCTTTTTATTAAGTCAACTCAAGAATATACCCTTAGTTTGGTTGACTTTTCCCCTCAGTGTGAAACTATGGCCTAGTGGGGATGCCTAGGCCACTAAGTCTTCTCAAACCTCTTCATCAAGAGGTGGGGGACATTACAGTCTCCCCTGCTAGAAATTGCTTGCCCTCAAGCAATTCCAAACCTATTTCCCGTACCACTTGTTCATTCTCCCACGTGGCATCCTCAATGGGTAGATCCTTCCATCTGATCAGATACTCTTTGATGCTTCTTTTCCTGAGCCTCTTCTCCCGAACCTCTAGTATCTCTTCCGAAATCAAAACCAGGTTCCCCTCTTCGTCCATGGGAGGTAGCACCTCAATGGGTGTGATGTGTTGGCCGATGGCCCTCTTTAGGCAAGACACATGGAAGACATTGTGTATCCTGCTACCCTGTGGAAGCTCCACCTCGTAAGCTACGACCCCTATCCCCTGTTGATCCTGTAGGGTCCAAAGAAATGTGGTTGTATCTTCTCTGCTCCGCTTCTTTTTATAGAAGCCTGCCTATATGGTTGGAGCCTTAAATAGACTAAGTCACCAACCTCAAAGGTACGATCAACCCTGTGCTCTCTGTAGATGATCCTTCAGCTCTCTGAGGATGTCATGGCTCTGTTGTACCCAATCCTGTACCATTGGTGCCCTGCTGTCACCAAAAGCAATCTCTACAAAAGATAGTGGGTCATAACTGTAGAAGGCCCTGAATGGTGTCATGCCTATGGACACGTGTTGGATGGTGTTGTAGCAGTATTCTCCCAAGTGCAACCATCTGACCCATGCTTTTTGCTGCCCTGCTACATAATTCCTGAGGTAGCCTTCTACCCACTTGTTGACTATCTCGGTCTGTCCATCCGTCTACAGGTGATAGCTGGTATACGGGTCAAGGCCATAGAAACCAATATGAACAACTCCTGCCAAAATGTACTCATGAACCTACTCTCCCTGTCACTGACAATGGTCTTGGGTAGGCCGTGCAACCTGAAAATCTCCCTGTAAAACAATTCAGCCACCTGTGTTGCACTGAAGTCTGTGGCTATGGAGAAGAAGTGTGCAAACTTCGTCCACCTGTCTACCACTATAAAAATGCAGTCCTTCCCCTGCATCCTTGGCAACCTGGTGATGAAATCCATGGATATGCTTTCCCACTTGTGCTCTGGAATGGGTAAGGGTTGCAGTAGTCCTGCTGGGTGAGTGTGCTCATCTTTGTTTTCCTGGCATGTAGTACACTCCTTGACATGCTTTATTACATCCTCCTTGAGGCCCTTCCAAGAGAACCTCTCTCTCACCTGCCTGTACGTCTTGCTAATCCCTTGGTGCCCTACCATTGGTGAGTCATGACATGCCTGCAACACCTTGGCCTTGAAGGTCGATTCAAGAACCAAAAAGATTCGGCCCTTGTAGTAGATGAGGTCATTGATAATCCTGAAGTTATCATCCTGTACTTGTCCGTCCAATAGTTGACAAGCGAACTGATCCTTTGCATACTCCATCACCAAGTGGTCCTTCCAGTCAACTGATATACCTGTCATGGAAAAAATGGATGGCCTCCTGGACAATGCATCAGCCACCACATTGTTCCCTTTGACAAATTCAATGTCAAAGTCATAGGCCTGTATTCTACTCACCCATTTATGTTTCCTTTCATTTAAGTCCTTCTGCTCCAATAGGTATTTAAGACTGTTATGATCTAATTTGACGACAAACCTTGCACCTACCAGATATTGCCGGAATTTGGCTAGTGCGTGCATGATAGCCAGCATTTCTTTGTCATAAATGTTGTAGAGTAGCTCAGGACCCCTGAGTTTTCGGCTCTCGTAGGCAAGAGGGTGCCTATTCTGCATCGGTACGGCCCCTATGCCTTCTCCTGAGGCATCACACTCCAAAGTGAAAGGCAGGTCGAAATCTGGAAGAGCTAGGATTGGGCACGTGCTCATCACCTTTTTCATTTTATCCATCGTTATTTGAGCTTCTTCACTCCATTTGAAGGCTCCCTTCTTCGTCAAATCAGTCAAGGGTGCACACAGCTGAGAAAACCCTATGACAAATTTCTTGTAGTAAGTGCACATGCCTAGAAATCCCCTTAGTTCTGTGAGTGTTTTAGGGGTAGGCCACTCCATTATGGCTTTTATTTTCTCTTGATGCACCTATACCCCCTTTGCTCCGATGATGTGTCCCAAGTAAAGAAATTCTGTCATTCCTAACTCACATTTGGACTCCTTAGCGTACATTGACTGTTCCTCCATTATAGACAGAATTTGGTCCACATGCCAAACGTGTTCCTCCCACGTCTTGTTGTAAATGAGAAAGTCATCAAAAAACACTAGCAAGTGCTTCCTCGGCTGTTTGTTGAACACATGGTTCATGCAAGATTGGAACGTAGCTGGGGCATTGGTTAACCCGAAGGGCATCACCAAGAACTCATAATGATCGTAATGACACCTGAAAGTTGTTTTTGAAATGTCCTCCCTCATCTTGATTTGATGGTAGCCGAAACGAAGGTCAATCTTTGTGAAATAGACAGCTCCATGTAGTTCATCTAGCAACTCATCAATCCTGGGTATAGGGTACCTGTTTTTGATTGTCTTTTTATTCAAGGCCCGGAAGTCAATGCACATTCGCATCGTCCCATCTTTCTTCTTGACCAGCACTACTAAAGAAGCAAAAGGGCTAGAGCTCGGCCTGATGTGTCCCATGTCCAGAAGTTCTTTGATGGCTTTCTCTATCTCGTCTTTATACTTCTTTGGATGCCTATATGGTGTGGTGATGACTGGCTTAGCCCCTGCCTCTAGCTCAATGATATGCTCAAACCCCCTGTCTGGTGGCACCCCTGGAGGAATCGGTCCAAACACTTTGTGGTGCTTGTCAAGGATCTCTTGGATCTCTAGAGTGTAGTGAACCTTACCCTGCTCATCCACACGTGCCGAAATCCTACATTCAGCTGCATATACAATCTCCTCTCTCCTGAAGATGGCTTCCATCCTCTTGGCCATAACTACCTTGGCAGAATTACCTGTCATGCCTATGAGCACTACCTTTCGTCCACCCTCCTCTGTAAAAGACATCTCCATGGTCTTGTAGTTGGTGGTGATAGGCCCCAAGGTGCTGAGCCACTGAACTCCAAGGATGATGTTAGTGTTCGGAAGGTCCATCACATACATGTCCTGTACTAACTCGTGCCGACCCAATGTAAGTCTCATACCTGGGATGTACCTGTCACAAGGCATAGTCCTTCCACCTGCTACCTCCACCTTTAACCCTTCAAATCCTACCATGGGTATATGTCTCCTCTTCAACAGTGTTGAGTCAATGAAGTTGTGAGAGGCTCCCCCATCAATCAACACTGAAACCTTCTGCCCCTAGAAGACTCTTCTCATCCTGAAGGTGTTGAATTTGGGTACCCCGCTGATAGATGCCAAGGTGGCTTTCCCCTCTGTCATACTATCCCGTTCTGTGATCACCTCCTCTGTTGTCTCTATAGTTTCGGCCTCCATGTTCTGAAGTTGGTCGTAATCTTCCTCCTCCTCATTGTCTGAGGTCACCTCTATGTAGTGCACTTGGCCACGGCCCATGCATTTGTGTGAGGGATTCCATGGTTCCTTGCACGTGAAGCAGAGTTGCTTCCTTCTCAATTCCCTCCTGGTGTTATCATCCATTCTTCCACGGCCCCTATCAAACCCCCTTGGGTCACGTCCTCCCTGGTTCATTGGAGGTCTATGGTCTCTCTCTCTGGTATTAAGAGGTGGCCTAGGTACAAACTTTGGTTTGGCAACTGGTCCTAGGTCCCTTGTCCTCCAAATGGCATCCTGTAGGTTGGTAGGCTTAAAACCCTTTACCCAACCCTTCAAGGGTTCCATCAACCCTTCAGTGAAGAGCATCATGAGCCTGGTTGGTGATATATCCTGCACCATGAATGCTAGCCTTTGAAATTCCTCAATGTATGCCTCGGCCGTCCCTGTTTGCTTGAGCTGTGTGAGCTCCCGGAAAGGTAGTTCAGGATCCCCCTGATCAAATCTGTCAATGAATCTTTGGGTGAATTCTGTGTAGGTCACTATCTGGTTGTGGCCTAGGGTGGTGAGTCCATGATACCACAAGTCATGAGCCTTGCCATCCAAATACATAGTGGCAAATTTTACGGCCTCCATCTCCCTCATGTGATTAAGCTGCAAATACGTGTCCAGTTTTTGTACCCATGCCTGGGCTGTCATCTTGGTCATACCATCAAAGTATGGGATTTCTATCTTCCCTGCTCTTCGTTCAAACTCAAAATTGCTCATGTGGTTCAGTCTGGGCTTGTTTCTGAACTTGAGTTGGCAATATTGATCCAAGGACATCTGCCTCTGAATGATCATATCCAAGCCATAGTAGTCCCTAGTACACTATGCCATCTGCTCAACAAAGTCATCCACCTGCTCCTGTTGTATCTGTTCATCTGTGAATGTGGGCAAGTACGGTCTAGGGTTAGTCCTGCTCCCCATTTGTCCATGTGACATACCCCCTCCATGGCTTCCTTCGGACTTGGGAGCCTTTTTCGGATTATACCTGACTTCCCCATGGGATCCACCAACCTCTTTGTTTCCATACGTCTCAGGGTCTTTCCCCCTGATGAGTCATCTTCATCAATAGCTTGGTTATCTGAGTCTGGTTCTCATCAATCTTCCTTAGATTCCCATCTACCTTCTTCAAGGTCTCAGTGATTTCGGTTTGCCCCCTTCAGTTTGTCTCCTGGCTTTCCTGTAAATGGTGAACCAGGTTACCTTCTATAAGGTTTATGGTTTGATGGAATTTGTTGAATTCGGATGCCAAGAAAGCCAAGCCTTGTGGCTCATGGTCATCTCCTGATCCCTCCATTTCGGCTTTTGTTTCACTAGCCAGCTTCTTCCTTCTGCCCATAAAGATACCACTGTACCTCTGCATGCGCTAATCCTCACAGGTTTGGAGGATCAAAGCTCTAATACCACTGTAATGATCCCAAGCCAATTTTTTGCTTGGACTCACTAACTAACCACTGATTTGATTATTATTTGTTGTGTATGCAGGTTGGCCATGAACATTTCGGCCTTAGGGTTTATTCAGTTATTCAGCCACAAATTTATTTAAGCATCATTGTCGTCATATGAAGATCATCAACATTACACAAGATAGGAACCACAAGCAAATAGCTAAACTTTATTATAAGAAAGCAAGCACCTGATACAATAGAGAAGCAGATCTGGAATAGATGGCTTCAAGACAATAATAGAGTTGTATACAAAATGCTCCCGGAGATACAAATCAAGCCTCCCAAAGGTTGTAATAGAAGATGAACACTCAACTGCAAAACCAAGGTTTCAGCCTAACCCTCAAGCAACTGGTACGGCCCTACTGACTGTTGGTACGGCCTGCTGAAGACAAAGACACCAAGGGTTTGGCCCACTTGAAGATGAAGACCTGCAAATGCTTCCAAACTCTCCTCAATGATAGATCAAGACAATGGAAACCTCCTCCTGAAGTATGGAGCTCAAACACTGAAGCTTCCTCCTCAAACTACAGAAACCCTAGGATGGTACGGCCCTCCTGAAACCCTGAATATGGCCAATAGTACGGCCCACTTGAATGTGAGTTCTGAATCGTCTCAAACTCTCCCGGATGATAGATCGGGCAGCCACAATCACTTGAGAGAAGTTTCAAGGTCAGATCTAGCCTATGACCTTCTAGATCTGAGAAATACTGAATCACCAAACCGTACCCTTACTCCTGAAATCGTCCCAACTTGCAGATAGATGATAGGGACGTGATAACTCCTCCAAGAAGCCCTCAAACTGATGAGCCAGGGCTTGCAAGAAAAACCCTAACGCTGGAAAACCTCTCAAGCTTCTTCAAGGTGTTAGATCTAGCTCTTCCTCAACAAATGGTGCACCCCTGCAAGAAAACCCTAGCTGATACAGCCCTGCTGATCCAACTGGTACGGCCCTGCTAGTCCTCCTGAATAGATGATGGCTGTAGAAATGTGTGGGTGGAGTATTTCATCCCCGAGACCAAGCTTGGAGCTAGGTGAGTGGAATCTTTCACCACTGAGCTGCTCACTAGGGTTTGTAATATCAAAACCCTCAAAAATATATGCTCAAGAGCATCAACAAGCAAAATACCAAAATCCAAAATGAACGAGAGGTGCGCCCTAGCCTTCTCTTTATACTTTTCTTCTATTTCCCTGTTGAGTTAAGTTAACCCCTAGGGTTAACCCTAACTCAACCTCCAGTGCTTCTATTTCTTCATTGAGTTATCTTTTCACTCTTTTTACATTTTTATTAAGTCAACTCAAGAATACAACCTTAGTTTGGTTGACTTTTCCCCTCAGTGTGAGACTATGGCCTAGTGGGGATGCCTAGGCCACTAAGTCTTCTCAAACCTCTTCATCAAGAGGTGGGGGACATTACAGCCTACAGGTATCAATATAGATCTTGTAAATGTGGTAGACTCTTATTTGAATGCAAAATAGTGTGTTACAAGTGGGAAATAGGGATCAAAGTATACACATATCCAAGTCTTAATTGAAGAATTATGAAACAAGAAGTTATAATGTTAATGTATCATCTTCAACATGATAAAATGCTACGACCAGGTCAATTAACATCTTAAACAACACATTTTTTTCAAGATAAGGTGCACAAATTACTTTCATTTCAAGCAGATCCTTCTCTTACCTGAACTCATATACAGATTGAGGACAAAAGCATGCTATCATCTTATACATAACTGCACTATTCAATGTCTAATGCCTTCTTTATCAGCTGAACCTAAGGTAGTAATGAGGGTGTTTCTTTAGATCTGTCCAACTCATTTCTATAAGCTATGTCAATGGTTTACAATGTATCCTATAAGAAGGATATGAAGCCCAATGAACAACTCAACATGCCATATATCGATAGCATCGAGCCACATAGCAATGAGTAACATATGCAGTCAAGCACATTGCTCTACACAGCAACAGAATCAAAACTTATATCTACAAATCACTTTAATTGACAAATTTAACTATAGGAAAACATACCAGCATTTGATAATCATGTTCCGGTGCAAGAAGAAATATGTAAGAGGAGAATATAACCCTTGATGCCATCCCCAATCCATAAGTCACCTGTATAACAAAGTAGTTCTAAGTACAATCTTGGGTCTACGTACTATTATTGTTACTAGCATTTCATTATTCTCGATGTTTAGTGATGTGCAACTCCACAATCTTGGTGAGAACTAGTGAAGCAATAGTATTATAAAAAGGTGTGTGTCTGTGATTAGTAATGACATCAAGTAAAACCACTTATCAGGTTGAAATGTTTCTCGCACAAAATCACTTATTAAAAATAAAGCTACCTTGGAAATTGAAATAAAGATCGTTATCATTTAGTACAAATATCTACAAATATATCATTCAGGAAAAGAGATTATATTAATGATAAGACAACTTGAGAATGAAGCAGCTTTCTTGGAACTAACCAGGCTTAGCC
Source organism: Picea engelmannii (assembly GCA_009831015.1). Classification (NCBI taxonomy): domain Eukaryota; kingdom Viridiplantae; phylum Streptophyta; class Pinopsida; order Pinales; family Pinaceae; genus Picea; species Picea engelmannii. The sequence goes on from ML777127.1 coordinate 199,874, forward strand.
TATAAAAGAATATAAAACCTCCTAGTGAGAAAAAAATTGGCACATTTTTGTTCTAGACACTTCTTTCCTGCCCATTTTTTACTAAATCTTGTGCCCAAAAATTGTAGTATCAAATGTGCATCAGATCACCATTGCAGGACTGAAGAATGTTAGAAAATTTTGGATGCATGCAGATTGACATCCCAGGATCACTATATGTAAGAACAAAATGCATATACAAACACGATCATAAAGAAGAAAGCAAAGATTGGAGGGAATAAATATTGAATCAAAAGTTTACAGGCCACTTTTACACTCATAGGACATCACTCTCTCACTCTCTGCCATTCCTATGTCATGTATTTATAGACACTAAAGATCAACTCAGATTCCACTAAGTCATACATTACGTATTTTGGTGCTTCGCGTCCTTTAATGCATTATTGTTAGCTTTTGAGATTACTCGGAAAGTGTTTACACCAATGTCGGGGGGCTACTTCATGTGATGTGGAATGTGTTGCCTCCTAATCCACACCTTAGGTCACGTGGAGGAAATCTTCAATCCACTAGGTGTGGCCTTGGGGGCAAGTCTCGAGTCAGGTAGTTGTCCCCCGACACTTCACTCCTCCATCTAGGCTAACTCCTAGCGAAGCCAAGGGGGGTAGTCCCTAATAAAAGAATCTAAGGCTTGATTAAACTAAGCACAATATTATTATAGAAGTTAAATGAAATCAAAAGCAAGTGCAACTAATCTAGCATCATATAATGACACATAAAAGGATTTCTTATACAAGAGATATTAAGAAAATCAAATACTTCAAGATAACCAATTGATAATACTTGAAAATAAAATGACAAGAAGCAAATGGAAATACTTGAAAGCAAATGTTGATTAGCAAATATAGATACTGTAGACCAGTGCCAAAAGTAAGAATGTTGTTGCAAGATGAATGTGTTTGCAAATACTCTTGGTAAATTTTATTAGTTAAAGATGACTGGTTGAAATAGTGGGTTAATTCAATGATATGAACCGATAATGCAAGTCCACTCACGAGTGCGTGCTTGGAAATTATAAGTGTGAAAAAGAAATCTAAACTAATGTTTGTTTCCTTTCACCACTATCCCTCAAATCGGTACAAGCAAGATTGCAAGGAGTTCCAATGGGGAGAGAACTAATCTCAATGAATATCCCCCTGAATTCAAAAGTCAATCCATCGGTAGGATTGTTGATTTTTCATAAGCTAGGTTAAGCATGAAGTTCATTCCATTTTAGCATTTAACTTAACCATAAACAATAATGTTGGAGCAACCAAGATCACAAGAAGAAACACCATGCACAAGAACACAAGAAGTATCCTGGGAAACCCTTCTCAACAAGGGAAGAAAACCCAGCCAAATCCTTTGCTATAATCTTCAAGAGAAAGACCTTCACCACCAAGAAAGACCTAGCACACAAGAGGGTGCTTAAGCCCTAGAACTCTAGCGCCAAAGAGAGGTGTGCACCTTTTGCCAAAGAAGTGTACTTGCTGAAATTTCCAAACTCACAAGTAAGATGTGTTTCCACAGTGGGGAATCATCCCTTACTTATATTAGACTTTGTCAATTCAACAAAGGCGTCCATTGGCTCAACATGGTCGACCTCTCTAAGTCACTTTATAATTTTTTATTATTATTACTATTACTATTATTATTATTATAATTAATATTAACAATATTAATTATCTTTTACATTTATTATTAATCACATTAAGGTGGGGCCGACCTGTACCCTTTACATAACAATTAGGGTTACAGGCAAGTCTGACTCTTGAACAACATATAGTAAAGGATCTGATACACCCAATAGTGCTCATCCACTAGGGGCACATCCATAGGGATGCCATAGCTCTAACTCACTGCATTACACAGAAGAACCAGATCTACACACGTTCACCTGTGCTCCTCCACAGGCACGTCCACTCTACAGATCTTCTTTCCCACTGCCTCACACAAGAGAATCATCTGGAGTTTTCTCGTCAACTCTGCTGCTCAGAGGAGGCTAACACATCATCATCATTTCTGTTCACATGACGATGCACCCAACACTTTGGGATTTCACACGTTCACCTTGTGTTCAGCCACAGGCACGTCCAACTCATCAGATCGCCTTTCCCACTGGATAATCATCTGGAGTTCTTCTCACTCTCTAAATGGAGGAGGTCATCTCTACGTTCCTAGCTTTGTCTCAGGCAGGAACCGCGTACCCTTCTTAGGGGCTTTCTCTCAAGTTTGTAAGATGAGAGAAAGGCTTCACATAGCTGCAATGATCCACACCTCACAGGTTTGTAAGATAGAGAATGTCTCACATCTCTGCATTCATGAACACTCCCTCTCAGCTAGGGAGGCATTCTTTATCATGCCAAGTCTCACACGGATGTATTTTGAATTTTGTCTTGGCTGGAGTTATCGACACTCCCTCTTGACTAGGGAGCCATTCTTCACGAAGTTAATTTGGTGAAGATATCTGCAATCTACTCAAGTGTAGGAAGGTACTGCATGTGTACGATTTTCCTCTGCATCATATCTCTTAAATAAAGACATTTCATCTCATCATATTTCGATCCATCAGGAAACACTGGGTTCTCAAGGAGCTTTACTCACGACTCTTGGTTATCATCATAGGATCCATCTCATGGTCAAGTAAATCTGTCAAAAGCTTGTGAAGCCATATTGTTTCGTACACTCGATGCTATATACTCTCCCTCTGTGGTACTCAAGGCTACAGAGTTTTGTTTCTTGTTGCATTAGGAAACCATGAAAACTTCATGATAGAACATCAGTCGGATGTGCTTTTCCGGTTCACTGTATTTTCTGCTCAATCTGAATCGGCATATCCTGCAAACTCAAGTTTATACTGGAGAAATATCTTAGGCCATATCCAACTGTGCCTCGTATATATCTCAATACATGTTTTGTTGTTTTCCAGTGAATCTATCTTGGTTGAATCATGAAATGATTAGGCACATTCACTGCATGGCATGAATCAAGTCTGGTGTTGACCAGATACATTAGTGATCCAATCAGTTGTGGATCAGTCTCGTCTGAATCATCATCAATCTTCTTCTTTAAATCCATTATGGTGGATTTTGCATTCTGTGATATTGAACATCTTTAATATTTTCACTGTATATTTTCCTTGACTCGGGAAAATCTTATCGGTCATCTGTCATACTTCTTGTCCCAAGAAGTAGTGTATCATACTCAGATTCTTCATCTCGAATTCAGAAATCAAGGATTACTTGTAACAACAACGCTTTCTGAATAAGTCATCAGGATCATGCTCTCGTCACCAACACTGTAATGATATAGGTTTGGATCAACAACACTCTTATTGAGATCCAAACTTATCAAGAATCTATCTATCTGATATAGTTTCCAACTCATGGATGGAAGTGTATCTGGTTCACTGGATCAAGTGTCTCATCATAGACAACTCCCTATGTTTGTGAGAAACCTCTGGGTATAGATCTCGTTTTGTATTTCTTGACACTTTCATCAGCTGCATGCTTTACCACAGACTTCCCTTTCTGGTCCCTGAATAGTATCTTATGCATCATCCTTTTAAGATATACTGGTATTCTTCTGTTATGGCATTTTTCCATATCGGTTCTCTTGTTGCTTCTCTAAGACGAGGAGTCTTAGCATCAATGAAGTGGCTCATGATGAAAGAATAGCTTGAAAGTCTCTTTTGTTTTCTAGGAATGTGCCTTGAGAGGCTTGTATGTTTCTCTGCCTCTTGCAGAGTGAGTCTAGGTAGGCATTTTATGCCCTACTGCAATAAAATCGTTGTCTATGGTACATCAGCAATCCATCAAACCATTTTCATTCCGAAAATGACCATTCGATCTGGACCATTTTCCGAACTGGAAAATGCATGTCCGTCAGAAATCTCAAACCACTTTCCGAACTGGAAAGGAACTGCTCATCCTGGACCATTTTTCGAACTGAAAAATGACTGTCCATAAATCAATAATACATCAGTGCTCCCTCCCAACCTAGGAGTCATCTCTTCCTTTTTCAATAAGGAAGTTGTCTCCACGAGCTCCAGCTTGAGTACACAAACTCTTTTATCTTGGACAGAGGCTTTACCAAAATGTCTGCTTATCTGCTCATCTGTGGAGATATATATTTGAGAACCACTTTCTCTTTTCTGGACTTCATCACGGAGAGTGTAATGCTTGATCTCAATGTACTTCGGTCTTTCTAGAACACTAGTATTCTCTGAAGGCTTCATACAGCTCTGATCAATCATTGTTGGATTCATATTTTGTTTCCTGCTAGCTCATGACATCGTGGCAAGGGTCAAACTGGAACACATCCAAGTGGTACTTCTTCTGCCATCATGAGGGTTTGTCATGGATTAGCAATCCATCGTCCTAAGCTTCTGAGTAACCATTCTGATACAGTATCTCTGTTAGAGAAAGTTTTTCACCACGCTTTTGTTGTGCATTGGAGGCTTCTACCAAGTTGTCTTCTTCCATCTGCATACAAGAGTCTCCTTCTAGTATACCTCAAAACCTTGAGGTTGTTGTACACTTCTTTGTTTGATTACTCTGTTGAGGAGAACAATCCTTACATTTGTCTGATGTTAACTCCAACCCATGGATATTGCGGACGATATAATGGCTCATGCAGAGGTATGGATGGTTTACTGAAACGAACAATCATCATAGTCTTCTCCCTCCATCTGGGAGAACCTCTAGTTCTAGATCTTGCAATGCTTTCATTCATAAGTTTTCCATACACTGTTCTACGTAACAACTTTCAGTTCCTCTGCTTGATTTCTTTTAGTGAGTTCATGTCAGGCTGGTAGTCTTGTGATCCTTGATACACTGACTGATTGTTCTGTCTTTTCTTTCTCTCTTGGAATCTTCATATTCTTCCTCATGTTTCTCTTTAGCTCTTGAGTTCATGGAGTTTTCTATAGATTTCATGCCTTGAAGATTCCGCCTTCTTCCTTTCATCATAGGATCATGGATGTGGATGGACAACCAGGGATACTTTGAAGCTTCTTTTCGAAGAAGACTTCTTCTAAAGTCAAACTAAACACGTACTGCTTTTCATGGCTGCTACCACGGATATATACTTCATCATCTTCAATGGATCATAGGATTAGCTCCCTCCTAATCCTTGCTTCATGTATGAGTGCATGTTTTTCTTTTGGGAGTATATAATCAGCTCCCTCCATCTAACATAATCCACGCTTCCGTCTGTATCCTTATTGCCTTCTGCAAGGTGTCATACGTCTTTCTCCAGTTTCCTCTTAATTGTTGACTTCTTTCTGTCTTTACTTCTTCTAGGTTTCTTCAAGATTGATTTTGATCTCGGCTTATCTCACAGTTGTTACTTATGTAATAACTTCAACATGAATTGTTTGATGTACTTCATCCTTTCATGTGTATTGTCTAACTTGCAGTCATAATGATAGCAATCCTTATCTTGTTGTTCTTCCATAGGTATAGTTTTTCCTTGAACATGTTATCTTCTAAGAAATGGATATGTACAGAAGATATGGTATATACAAGAACTATGAAGAGTATTGTTACCTTGTCTTAGAAGAAGAAGTATGTTTTGTCCTGCTTGGATTTCTTTGAGGGTTCCCTTTCTTCGGCAACTGATGCTTCGTGTGTTTCCTTCCTTTTCTTTATCTCGGGACAATGATTCTTGTAGTGACCATACTTTCGACAATAGAAGAATTGTGTTCTTGACATATCTTTCTCTTGATTTGGTTTCTTTCTAGAGCCAAACTTCTTTTTATTCCTGAAATGCTTGAACTTTGCTGTGAAGGCTTGATCATCGTATTTCTTTTGAGGTTTCTCTTTTGCACTGATCCTTGATTCTTCTTGTGCATAGCAAGTCCAAAGTTTTTCAAATGTAGGATACTCCTTCCTTGTGTTCATGCTTGCGGCAAATGCATCCCATGTCTTGGGAAGACCATTAAGCACTATATTTACCAGTTCCTTCTCTGAGATGATCTCTTCAATAGCTTGTAGTTGATCTCTTAATTGAGAGATCCTCACAAAGTATGATGTTATGTTGTCATCATCATTCATCTTCATGTCACGGAGCTCATTCTTCAGACTCATTACTTGTCCAATGTTTCTGACTGAGAAGAAGTTTCTTAGGGCATCGTACATCTTCTTCGATGAGTCAATATGGGAGATGTAGGGTATCAAGTGGTCTTTTATAGATTCCACTATGATACTCATGGAATTGATGTCACTGTCTCTGAACTTTTCCATAACTGCAGCGTTCTGCGGTTCCTTCTCTTTTCCTTCTTCAAACTCTAGTTCCACGATCTTTCCTTTCACGATATCCAACACTTTATTCTTGGCAAGGATGAGGTCAATCCTTGTCTTCCACGCTCTGAAGTTAGAAGCCCCATCTAACTTGTTTTCTGACTTCATAGAATAGGTCATGGTTGCCTTGACTTGGTCAACCCTAGATGTTATCAAAAACTCAAACTTGACGTCTTGGCTTGCTGAGAGTACCAAGAGGTGCGCTAGGCTTGGGTGCACTAGTCTATCCAAAAATTAGGTCAATCCCTTCACTTAAGGTACCTCAACGATAGGGTTAGGGTTTCTACAACTGCACCTGCTAGTAACCCTAGCGGCAATGATTTAGTAACTGCTCCTGCTAGAAACCCTAGCAGCAATTCTTCAACGAGCTTAGTATCCTTATGGCTATGCTCTCTTCCAGTGGTTAGAATGAATGAAGGAGGTGTGGGCCCATAACCTATTAGAATGTGCTTGTTTTACCATAGACAATATCACTATTGTCACCCAACCATAGGCCGAAGCCACCCTCCGAACACCTTAACCTTGACAGAGAATCATTCTAGAAGCAAACCCTAGGCTAGATAGCCAAACAAAGGGTAGCACACCCTTCTCCAAGGATAGTGCATCAAACAAGAGCTGATCAAATAGTCCAAACCATAACCAAGAGATAGTCCAAGCCAAAACCGAAATCTGCTAGCTGTAGCAACTGCAACGGCAGCTCTCCTCCAGACTTGCGCACAAACTGGCCAACTGTAGTGCGCACAAGTGTTGCTTCTGCAGTTCTGAGAATGCATGCCAGAATGAAGACTGGCCCCCTGTATTTATACTAAATCTGGCAGACTGCCTGGGCCGACTTCTTATTCTGAGTACTAATTCTTTAGTATATATTATTTTCTTTAGCTGACTTCTTCTCTTGGAGACTAATAACCTAATACAAGTCATTCCTTTGAGTCGACTTGTCTTCTAGGGTTTCTTCTTGCTTCCCGGAATATTCTATTCTCGTCAGGTTTACACGTGGAGGTAAATACCTCCCGCAGCTACCATAATATCAACACCTTTCCAATTTTTATTAATCTAGGTTCCTCAATTGTCCCAATATTTATTGCAATATAGTCATTAGGCTTTACTACATTTTTTATTTTGTGCATGTCTTGCCTCTCAAAAATCTGCTCTAATGACATAATTTCCCTAGGAATTGGATTCTTGATGGGATTCTCTTCTTCAGGATATTCCTTCCCTTCTTCCTTATAACTGACATTGAAACCAAAAAACTCTTGAACATTGTGAATAAACCTTAGAATCTGTTCATCATCTCTAAAAACCTGCCAATCACGATTTTGCAAGGATGGCTTAGGCCAATCCCTTTGCAAGGTGTGGGCAATTAATTCTAACTACTACAATATCAGATTTTTATGTTAACTTGAGAGAAGGCAAACCCAAGAGACTCTCAAGGGTTGCTTACAATGATTTAGAAGAAGAAGAAGAAGGGGGATTTGATATCCCAACTTAAGGATGTCTTTTGGAGGCCTTTGGGGCTCAAAACTAATAGCACTTCCTCCTTGTTGCTAAAAATCTGCATAAAAATCAGCAAGGTATATTTTTATGGAAAATGCTACAAAACACCAAGAACTTGTTAACTTAGTATAAGCCCAATGAATCATAAATTTAAATAGAAAATTTGAATATGATAATGAAACCTTTAGTGTCCATTCTATATCATAACAATGCTTAGAAATGAGAGAAAGGAAAAAAAGAATGTTAGATAAATATTGGACACTTTGGATGATTGAAAAGAGTGAGTTTTCCACTCTAAAACCATTCCTTCAACATTCTAGTGATCTACAACAAGCTTGTCTTTGCTACACAAGGAAACAAGGAAGTGAGAGCATCCAAAACTCTTGCAAAATACTTTCCAAACTTGAAAGGAAACTACCACAAAATCAAAAGCAATACTACTACTAATTACACTCAAGCAAAATACTTTGCTTGAGTCTCCAAGTAAAACTAGTGAAAACAAAATGCAAGAAAATGAAATGTAGTTATATCACCTCACAAGAACACCATGCAAGGCACCAAGAAGACTCCCAATGCACACCATAGATTCTCCAAAGCTTCCTTTATTATCCACAAAATGTTGCTACAAATACTTGTAGCAAGATTTACAATGAGAGAGCATGAGAGAGAGAGGGAGAAGAGAGGGGAAATTTTGGTATAGTAGACTTGCTATGAGAATAGATGAGGGAGTGAGGAGGAGAGGCTCTTATTTATAGGTGAAAGTGAGGAGAGACCCCACTTGGATGAGCTCCAAGTGGCATCCATCCAATGGAAGAGGGTCTCTTCAAGGGGGGCGCACTTTTAGGTCAAGAGAGTGATGTGAGGGTTGAGGGGTGAGTGGGGAAGTTGGAAACCACCTTTCCCATTACCCAAAAGTGAAGTTAGGGTGAATGGGGGTATTACCAAAGTATTGGGGGCCCTCATGATACATTTTTATTTTTTCATGAGTTATTGAGCAAGGGGAGCGCCCCTCTTCTAAAGAGATGGTCAATGTGGGTTGTTGGCGAAGCAAAGGGGGTCTTTCTAAGTTGGAAATCATTTTCCCGAATTAGGAAACGCATTTGGGATAATTTTATCACTCTCTCTCATGACTTTAGTGACTTTAACAAAATTTGGCTATTTTAATTAAGCCAATTACATGTTGATTTTTGATCGATTCGAACTCCTCATGGACAATGGCCTAGCAAAACTTGTTCAAAAGAGCTGAGACTTGATCCAAGGGTGTAGGGGTTCATGTACCATTTCATTTGAGTACTCATACTCCTACACAAAATCTCCAAGGACCATTTTTTTACATTTTACATCAAAAATAATTAAAAATCCTCAGTTTGCGGAAATTTTAATTATTTATAAAATCTTATCAAAACTTAACAAAATTCCGCAAGACTCTAGGAAATGTCTAGCATGGTCATTTACAACACTCCTAGACCTTATTTACCCCATGGGATCGATCATTAGAACGCCTTTCACCACTTTGGAGAATTATTTGTGAGTGAAAAACTCAAGGATAATTAAAATCGCAGTTAAGCAAGGTAATTACCTGAGGAAAAAAAACACTCGATGAAAGGACTTCTCTAATGATAAATTCTTAGGTAACTAAACAAAAATTGACTCATGCTAGCATATTACAATATTATCCCACGCAGGGGAGCGAAAATTCCGGTTACATTGAAAAGCGTGTCGGGGGCAAAATTTTCCCTGTTTGAGAAAAAATCTCCAAAATTGTTGTACCATTAGGTACATATCTTCATGGAACATGGAGTTGACCCCTAGTTGAAATAGGTGGTCAACACACTCAAAAGGCTTTCTAAAGTTGGGATATCAAATCCTCTCTTATCCTCCTCTTCTAAAGTATTGTAAGCAAGCCAAAGAGAGTCTCTTGGGTTTGCCTTCTCTCAAGTGTATATAAAAATCTGATATTGTAATAATTTAGGAAATATTGCCCACACCTTGCAAAGAGATTGGCCTAAACCATCCTTGCAAAATCGTGAAGGCTAGAGTTAGATTTATTTTTCTTGCATTTCTTTCATTATACCCACCTTGGCCAAAACGGTAGGCTAGTCCTCCACTTGTGCCATTGTTGTGGGGTTGCTATTTATTTCTAAGTCTTTTAATTTTCTTTCATTATAGCCACCTTGGCCAAAACGGTAGGCTAGTCCTCCACTTGTGCCATTGTTGAGGTTGCTTTTGCTTTCTTGTCATTTAAATTCTTTTATTACACCCACCTTGGCGAAAATGATAGGCTAGTCCTCCACTTGTGCCATTGTTGTGGGGTTGCAATTTAAATTTCCAAGTCATTTCAATTATTGCAAAAGTAATCATATTTGTGCTCCATCTCTGCCCCGTATTCTCTCCCCTTGCCACTTTGTGGAGCCTGGGTGACAAGAAAGGGCAAAGGTTTGAAGTTTAGTAATTAGGCATCCAAACTTTTATTGCTTCAATCACCAAAAAGGGTGACTTGGGAGGCTACAAGGGGTGTAAGTCGGGGACGGCTTCATGGCACTATGTGTCCTCCTTGCTTGAGCGCCCAAGCATTCTGGGTTGACCTGTGGAGCTAGGGAAGGGCCTTGTTTGCCCTTCTTCTTGAGCACCCAACAATTCCTTTTGGTTGAGGGGATAACAATTTGGGGTAGTCACATAGTCTAGGCTTGTATCTATCACACTTTAATCCCCCTAATTCAAAAGAGACTTAAAACATATTAAAATTAACCTACACGCTACTTTCACAACATTGCACTTCAATTTCTTCAAGTTGTGCAAATTTACACTTCAAGCAATCTACTCCCCATGTGATTCTAATTTCCAAGCAATTTCATGTTTTAAGTCACTTTCTCTCATTGTGGATATTTACATATACTAAAGCACCTCTATTTTTGTTATAAACATTCTTTAATTATTTGGAGATATATATATAAAGCTAGTATTATGTAATGATCCCAAGCCAATTTTTTTTTGCTTGGAATCACTAACTAACCACTGATTTGATTATTGTTTGTTGTGTATGCAAGTTGGCCATGAATATTTCGGCCTTAGGGTTTATTCAGTTATTCAGCCACAGATTTATACAAGAATCATTGTAATCATATGAAGACCATCATCATTACACAAGATAGGAATCACAAGCAAATAGCTGAACTTTAGTATAAGAAAGCAAGCACCTGATACAATAGAGAAGTAGATCTGAAGTAGATGGCTTCAAGACAATAATAGAGTTGTATACAAAATGCTCCCGGAGATACAAATCAAGCCTCCCAAAGGTTGCCAAGAAAAGATGAACGCTCAACTGCAAAACTAGGGTTTCGGCCTCCCCTCAAGCAACTGGTACGGCCCTGATGACTACTGGTACGGCCTGCTAAAGACAAGGACACCAAGGGTTCAGCCCTCCTGAATATGTAGACCTCCTGATGCTGCCAAACTCTCCTCAATGATGGATCAAGACAAGGGAAGCCTCCTCCTGAAGTATGAAGCTCAATCACTGAAGCTTCCTCCCCAAACTGCAGAAACCCTAGAATGGTACGGCCCTCCTGAAACCCTGAAATGGCCAATAGTACGGCCTAGTTGAATGAGGCCTCTGAATCTTCTGAAACTCTCCCGGATGATAGATCGGGCATCCACAAGCACTTGAGAGAAGTCTCAAGATCAGATCTAGCCTATAACCTTCTAGATCTGAGAATTATTGAATCTCCAAGTCGTACCCTTCCTCCTGAAATCGTCCCAACCTACAGTAAATGATAGGGACGTGATAACTCCTCCAAGAAGCCCTCAAAATGATGAGCAAGGGCTTGCAAGCAAAACCCTAATGCTGGAAAACTCTCAAGCTCCTTCCTTTGGCTGGATCGAACTCTTCCTCAATAGTTGGTGCGCCCCTGCAAGAAAACCCTAGCTGGTACGGCCCTCCTGATCCAAATGGTACGGCCCTGCTAGTCCTCCTGGGTAGATGATAGTTGTAGAATGGTGTGGGTGGAGTATTTCATCCTCGAGACCAAGCTTGGAGCTAGGTGAGTGGAATCTTTCACCACTGAGCTGCTCACTAGGGTTTGCAATATCAAAACCCTCAAAACTGTATGCTCAAGAGCATCAACAAGCAAAATATCAAATCCAGAATGAATAATAGGTGCGCCCCAGCCTTCTATTTATACTTTTCTTCTATTTTCTTGTTGAGTTAGGTTAACCCCTAGGGTTACTCCTCCAGCGCTTCTATTCCTTCAGTGAGTTATCTTTTAACTCTTTTTCACCTTTTCATAAAATCAACTTAAGAATATAACCTTAGTTTGGTTGACCTTTCCCCTTAGCATGAGACTATGGCCTAGTGGGGATGCCTAGGCCACTGAGTCTCCTCCATACCTCTTCATCAAGAGGTGGGGGACATTACATATTCCTTCAACTATCTAATCCATTGTGTAGATATTTCACTATCTGATTTATAGTTGTATAATCTTTAGGTTGTTCATTTCATTGTATATATATATCTCATGTTGTATTTTAATTTGTAGATAATATTCATAATTAGTTTAAAGTGCAAAGTAATTTCTTTTATTTATTGTGGATATCTTATAGCAACATCTAGTTTGTTTTATTTGTATATTTGTTGTATAATCTTATTGACTCCATTTACCCAGCTTTAGGCACTAGTCTTAATATAACTTGTAGATCGAGGGGTTTGCTTGTCATTAAAGATTTGCATTTGCATTGTTTGCTTCCCATTGGGTTGGGTCTCCCTAATAAAAACCAAATTAACTCCTAGATCACTTATTAAAACTTAACTTAGTAAAGTAGGGTCTACCCCCCTTGGCTTCCCTAGGAGTGAGCCTAGACGGAAGAGGTCTAGATCAAGGTGAGAGTGGGTCTAGACTTAGGCTTGTGCCTCTAAGGACACATCAAGTGGGTTGAAAACTTCTCCACGTTAGTAGGTGTGTATAAGGATGGCAACAGGCCTGAAATTTATTTCCAATTTACCCTAACCATTTAACAAATCCTCTGATGGTTGAAGAGTTGAAGCTGAAACTGCCAAACTGTCTGCTAAACTGTTATGCTCTCTAGAAATTGATATGAGGTCCACAACATCAAATAACTCTATGGTGTCCCAGATAGCATTTCTATACCTTTTTAATCTTTCACTCTTACATGCAAATTTGTTCTTTACTTGAAGAATTATCAAATCAAAGTCAACTTTAATGTTTTGAATTTTGACCCCCATGTCTTTGGCAATTTCTAATCCTAGTAAGATGCTTCATACTCAGCCACATTGTTGGTTGCATCAAATTCTAACCTGAAAGAAAAGTTGTAAGACTGCCCTGTTGGAGACTTTAACACAATTCCTGCCTCTTTACCTGATCTTGAGTGTGCACCAACAAAATTCATTTTCCAAGCTTTATCGCTCATTTTTTCTTCTTTAAACTTTTCTTTAACTGGTTCTAGGAAGTTTGAACAAACTGAAAAGCTACCCATGTCAGTCACATGATAAACAAACTCATTCATGGGATCCTTAGGATCTTCTATATGGAACTTCCTTTCCTTCTCTCTAAGAAGTCTGATAGATTCAAATGATGGACTAGGTAATGGGATGGTTGCATATGATAGATCCATTTGAATGAAACCTCCCAGAGTAGCATCCCAATTCCTCAATAAAAGCATGCCCCATGCATCAGGCACATCAATCACTAGAACATCCATCTTGAAAGTGATATCTGGGTGAAAAGCCAACTTTACTTGTAGATCTATGATTACACCATGAGTTTCAATCTCCCTAGAATCCATAGCACATACATTATGATAAGGTCTTGTGATTTTAAGGACTAATCTTTCTGTGATTTTAAGGACTAATCTTTCCATGATCTTCTTGGTCATGATATTTGATGAGGCTCCAAAGTCATACATACAGTTATGCAACATAAGATCTCTTATTGCTAGAGATACAAAGAAAGGAGGGTTTTCTTCCTTTGTCCAATCCATGCTATGTAACACAATAGGTAGACCTTCAGGATGCTCTTTATGAAGATTTTCAGGTCCTATCAGCTTGCCTACTGGGTCTGTCTTTGACCACAGTTAGGCTCTAAGTTTCAACTGCCAAATGTAGTATATGCTGCTATTTTACAACAGCCAACAGTCCAAGAACTTCTTGTTGATTTGTTACGGTTATATTTGCGATTTTGGGTGCTCTAGCATGTAGTTTTAGTGACTAGATGTTAGCACATGCATACCAAAATAAATATAACACACCTATAGATCTTTACAGCTGAAAATAAACAGATCTAAGAGACTAACACATGCATTTTTGTACACAGGTATTTTTGGTCAACATGACCCTGGATAAAACCCCACCGAGGAAAACCAGTTTGGAATATATATGTATATATGAGGAAAGAAGAAGATGGAATGCATAAAGTACAATATATGATGGAACCTGATACAATAGCAGCCCAAACTGAGCTGATATACAAGCCCAAAGTCTCCAAGTGTGCCCCAGGAAGGTGTGCCCCATATACAAGTTGGCAAATCCACTGAAACTGCTCCAACTGCAAACTGTGAGCTCAGATCTGAAAACCCCTCCACAGGAATGAAGCTCTGTTGGATGGCCTCCCTCTGCAACTGATCTCACTGCAATCTGATGGCTAGAAGTCCTCCCACAATTGATGCGCCCCAATCTGGCAATGCGCCCTCCTCAGAAGTAGAACCTCTCCAATAAATAAACTAGGGTAGATGATGCAAGCCTCCCTCCATGAAAGCTAGAGCTCAAGCATCCTCATGCAACAAACCTCATGCTCATCCTCCAAGAGCTCCTTTCACAATGAACAAAAGAAGAATGAATGCCTCCTTCACCCTTTGCGCCCCTCTTTGACATGCATAAGGAAACCTAAGATATGAATGGTGGAAATCATCTCATCTCCCATCTAATCAATGGTTGAGATCTCCCCATAAATATCTAAATCAATAACCCACTTTGGGTCAAGTTTCCTAAGTCAACTTTATGTCTCTAATTCACCCCCTTTGTGAATTAATAGTCATTTTAGGCCAAAAATGACTAAATTTCACTTTAGACAAAGTCAAAGTGAAATTAGACAAAAGTACAAGGTACAAAGTGTAATGTCCATCCCACATGTGCTAAGGAGGTCACAAGCACATGGGGAACACCTCCCAAGGTACAAAACTCAACACTTTAGATTTTCCTTGATACTTAACAAGACCTTTTTCATTAGGAGCATTGATGGCTTCTATTTCTTGGGCAGCTTTGAGATTTGTTGGCTCTTTATCTCTGAGTTGATATCTCATTTCCCCATTGAATGCCTCAATATAGTAAATGAGAATTGAAGCAATTGGAGGTTTATAATCAATGTGAAGACTTGTGACCAACTCATTAAATTTCTTCTTGAATTCCTCCGTCGTCTCATTCTCATTCTTTTTAACACTATGGAGGGTTGCTAACAAATGTCTATGCTCTTTCGTATCCCCCCATCTTTCTATGAATCCTTCTATTAGATCATTGATGGTGGCATACTTATTATCATCCAAGCTAGAAAACCAATCAAATGCATCTGCTTCTAAGGATAAGGCAAATAGTTTCATCTTAATGTCTTGATGGTTGTGAGTTGCACCACTACACCATTTATTAATACACAAAGACAATGCAGTGAGATGTGAGCTTTAGCAGTGATTGCATTATTTCCTTGAAAAGAAAGCAATTTTTCAATAGCTTTTTCAGGGATAGCATGAAGATAACCATTAATATTAGAAAAATCAAGAGGACTAAAGTAATCATCCATTTCTACTTCTGCAAAATTTAAACTAGAATCTTTATCAAAATGCAAGTGGATATCAGAAATGAACTCAGATGCTAATTGATCAAGTATTCGATGAGAAGCATGTTTGGCTAATCTTCTCCTATAAACCTTTTTTGGTTCAGGGATGAAATCAACCAAGCCTTGTGAGTTCCTTCTTGTAGAATACTTAGTCAAATTTGAATTAAGTGGAGTCTCCAGATGATCAAGTCTGATTATGATAACAACAAGCATCAAAGACAAAGCAAAAACAAAAAGGAAATCAAAAAGAAAACAAAGGTCGTATTTTGGGAATAGAAAAGTTTATCCCCGGCAACGGCGCCAAAAAATGTTTCCGCCTTTATACACACCTCGGTCTAACGTGGAAAAACTTTCAATCCACTGGGTGTGTCCTTCGGGGCAAGTCTCGAGTCAAGGTACTTCACCTGATCCTCGACTCCTCCGTCTAGGCCAACTCCTAGCGAAGCCAAGGGGGGTAGTCCATAAAGAAAAATAATCTAAGGCTTGATCTGATCTAAGAACAAGAAATAGAATCTAGAAGTTTAATTGCAACAACAAGAGCAAGATATAAATGAAATTACAACAGCAACATATAATTGAAATTATACTAGCAGCATATATGACATATAAATAAGATTTCTTATGAAGGACAGTAAAGCATTCAAGATACTTGCGTGAAAGATACAACTTACATGAAAAAGGAAACAGGTACTTGAAATGAAATGATAAGCAAAATATATAGTATAGACCAGTGCCACATATAATGAATTGCTGCAAGATGTTAAACATTGTTGTAGATTGCAAGTGTTGTTGTAAATTTTATTAAGAATTGTTTAATGTGGGATGATTATGAAAGTGACTTGTGCAATGTGTGCATAGTGTTACTAAAATAAAACTATGCTAGATTTGGCCTTTAAGAGGCTATTTCCTCCAATTGGAATTTGTTGAGAACTTGTCGAAGCCCAAACAACTTCACCAATAAGTTCAATAGAGATGTCCAACACAAGGAGAACCTAGATTTCAAATTTCTCGTCTGACTTCACACACGATCTCTATGCGGTTCTGTTAGCACAAATTTCCACCCTCCAATTGAGCAAATAATGGTGTTAGGACAGCGATGAAAACCTGGCTAATTAAAGGAGTAATGGCCCCAAATTGTCATTGGTCAAACCCCTCTCCATTTTGGCTAGTGCTTGCTAGCCTCTGGGGGGAGTCCCTAGGCACACTGAAGCGCCTTGCTGCTGCCTTTAGGTCTGATTTCTGTGTGTAAAACCTACAAAAAAAGCAAATTGTTCGTCTTGGACAGCATGTAAAGGAATCCCAAACGATGAGGAAAAGTGATATTTAACGCTTAGAGGGAACCTGTAGGGTTAGCACAATGATAATAGACTTGAAAAAGAAGAGAAAATTGTTCAAAAGATCAAAATAACAACAACAAACAGTTTAGAAAATGACAAATCAGATCACAATGTTACCACATTACCGCCAAGAAGAGAATTTCGAAGACAAAACACACACTTCTTTATTGACCAAGCTTACAAGAGGGTTGATTGCACCACACTTGGAAAGCTTACAACCGGTACAATGCTTCCTTTGCTCAGAGAAAATCCACCAGACTATAGAGAGAGAGAGAGAAGAATGAGAGAGACGCTATGTTGCTGCTGCAAAAACCGACCAAGAACCTCTGTGAAGCATCCAATATATAGCTTAGGGGGCACATATCTCAAGGAGAAGGAGAGAGGTCGAATGGGTGGCTAAGAATAGAAGGCTAAGCGCATGAGAAGAGATAAAAAAGGAAGTGTGAGTGAAGTCCTAGTGTGGGTGATGAGGTGGATGAGCATGAGAGAGGAGAATATGCGCACAAGAGAAGGAGAATGTGCACTAGAGGAAGAGAAGAGGAAATAATGAGGTGTAGAATGAGTGGAAGTGAGGCGTATAGGTGCATGGTTGCATGAGAGTGACCAAATATAGCTTTTAGTCCAAATGGAATTGGCATGCAAGTACATGAGTGAGAGATGACAAAGTAATGCGGCCACATTTGTGAGAGAAGAGAGGGCGCACTTGGAGAAATAGAAAGAGAGAGTGAGTGAATGGAACATGTGCTTAAGTTAGATGGAGTGGGAGTGGTAGATGGAGCGCATGGATGCATGACACTGGCCAAGAATAGCCATGAGTCCAAGTAGCTGTGACGTGCAAGAGATGAGGGAGAGTTAACTCAGTAATGCGCCCACATGCGAGAGAGAGAAGAGGGTGCACTTAGGGAGATAGAAGAAGAGGGTGAGTTAATGAAACATGCGCCTAAGTTAACTGGAGTAGAAGGAGTAGATGAAAACCAAAATTAGCCACCCAGTGCATGACTGCATGGTCAGTTTGACTCAAGTATGGGGGAGTTATGGCCAAGTCAAGTTCGCCCTAAATTTTAGGGAATCTCCTAAAGTTTAGGAATTTACGGTTTAAACTCAACTGGGGGCGAATTTTATGGAAGTGATGCATGGCAAGTGGAGAGGTGAGTGTGGTGAGTAATATACAGGAAATGGGACCCAGTTATGCACCCCCCTTTAGCTCAATTAATTAATTATTAAATGCTCATGTCATGGGAAAATGTGACCCATGCTTAGGTGGATGCCACATCACTTTGTAGCTTTGCCACATGTCGATCTCTGAGGGTTCTGTTGACCGCCTGCTTAGCACAGAGGTCAACTCATTATCATGAAGATTAATCTATGTCAGAGACAGAGATGGTTCTACTGGGTGTTTTTAAACACCAGCACTTAAATTTTTGTAAACAGGATTTCCGCACCCCTGCGAGGGTATATAATGTAATAATGTCTGCATGGATCATAGTTAGGTCAGGTACCTTGGA
>ML777127.1:241549-260855 GCA_009831015.1 Picea engelmannii
GGGACTAAAATGGTGTTGCTCTCTACATGCCTCTTGGTGCCCCACACCACTAGGAGCACTAGGAAGAATGATAAAATTCTCCGAGTAGTGTCCAATCAAGTGAGGGGGAGAGGATCTACGATCTAAGTCTAAGAACCTCTCCCAAGTATAACACCAAGCACCACTAGTCTGGATACTGAAAAAAGGTAGAAAGGGAGTTATGAGACTCCCTGAACAAGTAGTCGAATAGACCACGTATCTCATAGTATCGGGGACATCCGAATATAAAGTGCTTCTCTATCTCTATCTCTTGCATATGGCAGATCCAGCATAAATTGTCCTTCGTTGGGATTTGGTGCCCCCATCCGAAGTTGATGGGAGCCCACTCTGAATTGGCCTAGGGGGATCCGAAGTCCATCCATCTAGTGCCAAAGTGTGTAAGGGGATGCACTTTGAGGCAATCTCTAAGCTCTAAGAAATGCTCTACATAAAAGGCCATCTTGGGTCTCAACCCCCTAGGGGAGGCCACCCAAGTGACCTAAATAGTCGAAGATAGTTTTCAAGATGTATGTGTATTGCCTATATTGGGGTTGTTATCCATAAATGGAACCATTTAAACACTATGTAACTTTAGATTTAAGGTATAAAACCAAAGATTTTACACTTTAAAGCTTTATAAATATCTTTGTTGAATGACAAACCGCAACGGGTTATAGCAAGTTGTATCAGTGCCAGTTGCACAAAAGTATACTTTTGATATTGAAATTTCATTTTCTTTGTGATTTAGTTAAGCAATAGGAGACAAATACTCCATTCACAATTAAATTTCATAAATCATACAAAATTCATTGAACAAATTCTTCATTTTCCAACATTTTTGTACTTCGTTCATTGAGATCGAATGTCAGAAATGTTTGTTTAGTTTCAATAAACTAGTTAGACAATAGGCAATTGAATTAGTAATGCATTGTTGGTTAGATATTTGATGAATGGGCACTACGATTTGTATCATTGTAAAATACAAGCTAAAGTTGCCACGAATTTTGCCAATGAAACCAAGGTCGTCCTACAACTTGAAGCTTCTAAATTTTTTATCTTGAAACTTTGATGTTTGTGACATCAAATTGGCTATTAAATCCCAAGAGCGTCAAATACTTATGTGTCACCCATGAAACAATAAGTTCCAAGCTATATTTGAAAATTTCCCTGGGCAAATTTCATAGCAATTTAGGGTATACACATTCACACACAATGATGGAGAGAGAAAATAAGGGATATGTTTCATTAATGGTGTTGGAGTGATACATCTCTCACACTATAAATCACCAAAAGTGACATATTTGTATCACCCCTAGTTGATTAGGCAGTTTAATCACCTAACCCCTAACTGCAACATCTAACATTACATTGGTCACACTTTTAAAATATAAAGTGACATAAATATTAATGTCTAATAACACTTTATTATTGAGAGCTACCACTCTAACACTCCCAATAACACTAAATGCCACATTTTATTTCCGCACAAATTTTACACCCCCCCAACTCAATACAAAAGTTTGAAATTTTTACAAATATAAGATGATTTTAAAAAGATGTTTACTTAAACTTGATAATGATTTAGGGTATACACATTCACACACAATGAAGGAGAGAGAATAAATACTATGTTTTATCAATGATAATGCAGCAATACGTCTCTCACGCCACATAAATCACCATAGACGACATATTTATAGCCCCCCTAATTAATTAGGTGGTTTAACCACCTAACCCCTAGCTATAACATCTAAGTTCTAACATTAAATTGGTCATGCTTTTAACATGTAAAGTGACAGTAGTATCAATGTCTAATAACACCTTATTGAGTGGTAACACTCTAACACTCCCCTTAACACAAAATATCACTTTTTATTTCTACACAAATTTTACCTCCTTAATACAAAAGTTCTAAAATTCTACAACTCAAGAATTTTACAAATACAACATGATTGATGTTTACAAAAACATGATAATGATTTAAAAAATCTTGAGAGGTAACTGGACTTTTCCTCCAACAAATCTGGAACTCCCATAGGTGCTTCATCAAGTTGTTGATAATCTAGTATAGGTAGAATTTTTCCAATGACAACAAATCTCCCTAAACAACCATCCATGTCAAGAAAACCTTCTATCATTGTAATACCGCAATTTTGCCCCATAGCTAAATAAATGGCCATGTGAAAATGTATGTAATGTTGTATTGGAAAAATGGGTGCTCCTAAGTAAAGGCCCCATTAGCTATAATTATTTCATAAAAGCTATCACATGATGTTAGATGTAAGATAATAAAACGCAAGTTATATATGCTCTTATGAATAAAATAAAGACTACCATAACCTGGGAGAAATAATGAGGACAAATGTTGGGGGGTCATGTTACCCACCATATAGCTCGAGGATTGCACATGTGATTTTGATCACATGTTTCAGAATTTTGCAGGTTGGTATCATGATCCTAGCCTTTCGAAGGTTGGGATGTTGGTGGAGGTTGTTAGTAGCATGGATGAGAAGTGGCTTGTGTGGTGGATTGTCATGGTTTGGTTCTTCTTCACGGTGGCATTTCTTGGTTGATGGATCTTTGGAGTTTAGAGGTTTATGGTGCTTTGGTTGTTATTAGATGCTCCTTGGTCCTATGGTATATCTTTGATGGATGTTGTCAAGGTTGCCCTTGGACTCCTTTTATTATGACTGTGGTTTGTGATGGGTTATCCCTTTTATTTAACAATGTCACCTTAACTTTATTTTCCACGCAAAGGGGGCACATATATAAAAAGGGAGCCTCTTAATAGTCCAAGTTCTTGTTATACTATACCATGGGGGCACTTTAATTAAATGTTATATGAACCTTATGTTTTTACCATGTGCTTTAAAGGGCACATATGTGGAGGAAGGTAAAGCATATTTTATTGGGCTATCATGGAAATGTCATGTGAACCATATCATGGAGGCTACCTTCGTATTCTTCCTTAACCTTACAACTTTATACTATGGTGCACTTGGTAAAGGCATAAAATTCTTTCGCGGAGTCATGCCCCTTTCATACATATAACCTCTCATGTCTTATTTACCCAACTTAAT
Organism: Picea engelmannii; assembly: GCA_009831015.1. Taxonomy (NCBI): domain Eukaryota; kingdom Viridiplantae; phylum Streptophyta; class Pinopsida; order Pinales; family Pinaceae; genus Picea; species Picea engelmannii. The sequence goes on from ML777127.1 coordinate 244,648, forward strand.
ACTGTGGTGCACTTGGTAAAGGCGTAAAATTCTTTAGTGTAGTCGTGCCCCTTTCATCCATATAACCTCTCATGCCTTATTTACCCATGTGCTAGAGAGGGGCGCATATATTGAGGGGAGATAATAATATTATATGTGGAGGGGGCCTTTTCAAGTTAAAGTCTTATGTATGGAAGAGGGTCGTTGCACAATATATTAAAGAGGGTGTAAGTTAACTTTGCACATATGGATCCGCCCTCACTTGCATCCATATATCAAAATTTAAAGACATATTATATTGTTGAGGTGGTGTTAACCCCTAGATTTTCCTCCTTGGAGATCCAAAGGGTTAGGAGCCAGCATTGACTATTTGGGCTGGCATTCAGGGACTTTCCCAAGTTGAGCACATGTGTGAGTCAAAGGTTGGTTCCTATTGGAGACAGGTACAAGACTAGTTGATTGTAATGTCCCTTTCCCAGTGATGACTCCAGGAGGAGCGAATCAGTAGTCTATACTGATTCCCGTAGGCTATAGTCGAGAGAAAAAGGGAATAAAATAATTATTTAGTGTCATTTACCAGAAAAGCCTAATTTAAAGTGACATTAAGTAATGAAGTGGAAAAAAGGTGATTTGAGTGACTTAAAAGAATAATTAAAGTCAAAACTTAGGAAAAGTCACTTTAATTAAATAAAGTGAACGAAGAATTAGAATGAGGATCAAGTATAAAGGGGAGGATAACCCTAATTCCTCTCATTATCAAATATTGAGATTGAGAATTAGATTGCAGAGAGAAGTTAGGCGACTGTGTGGAATTTTGTGGATTTCCAGGGAGAAACCACCACAGTGATTGATTTCGGTGTTGGAAGACACACCCTAGTTAGTCGGGAGGATCATCATTCTTCAGGATTGCAGCAGATACAGCATTGGATCCATTCAGAGGGATTCGTATCAGTTCAGGAGGTTCAAAGATTCACCCTTGGTGCTTAGAGGGCGTGGGAGTTACAGGATTGATCCAGAGGGAGGCGTGGAGGTTTAGGAGGGATGCTATCCTATCAGACAATAGCAGATATGTGTATTCTCAGTGCATGCAGCACATTTCACTGTGCAATGCAGCATATCTTCCATTCAGTAGCATATTTGGACTTGCATGCGACAGATCCACACTCGCATGTAGCAGATCTGGTATATCCTTTACTCACATGCAATGAATCTATCCACATGAGATTCGTCATTCATCAGTGACAGCATTTGCAATGTATTTCCATTGCATGCAATTATTCTCAGAGATTGCAACATATTTTACCATGCATGTAGCGTATCTTCAGCAACATATTTGGACTTGCATGCAACAAATCCACACTCACATGTAGCAGATCTGGTATTTCCTTTACATGCATGTGTATTCCAAGTTAGATCTAGACTTGTAAAGATCAATCTAAAGAGTTTTGAGCAGTTTAGCAGTGTTTTGCTTATATTCTAGTATTCCATTTATTGTAATTTCAGTCTTTACCATTAGTGCAATAAAGAATGTTGTTCCAGCGACAAAACTATTTGCATGCAGTGAAAACAAGCTTAAAACCCCAAACATTATGAGAATAAACTAACCGGATCCAGAATCCTTGAAACCGCATTCAGAAACCCAAAGAAACTTCAATCAAATAGCCAAATCAGTATTTAGGATATTTCATTGGTGGTTGTTTTTGTTTTAGAGATAGAGCTAGCACATTTTCACATGTATTTGAGAGAGATGTCTATTTATAGCAGGTGACCCTACTTTTTAGGAGACAGTGACTAAAGATTCGTATCATAGTTTTGAGCATATAGTATTGGTCCTTGAATGATTCAGAGATCGATGACACTTTTTTTTAGAATCATGCAAGTACTTTCTATTTTTAGCAAGTTGAGCTCCAGGCCTCAAATCAAAATTCTGAGCGTGCAATGTTTATTCTTGAGACATTCTAATTATGTTGGACCTTTTCCGAGATGACTTCTCAGTATTTCTATTTTTAGTAGGTGGAGCACTAGGGCTTGCATGTCAATTTTGACCGCATATTTGGAATCCTCACGGAAAATCAAATCCGATGAGTATGATATCATTGACATGCGGTGATATTCTATTTTTAGCAATGTCTATTTTTGGACATTTGACACATGGCAGTGTTCTCCTAGTCATCCTAGGCGTTTTTGGCAGTTTCCTATTTTTTAGGGTCGGACCCATATTTTTAGCAATGTCTATTTATAGCAAGGTTGGTCGCCTCCAAAGGTAACAAGTGGCAGGGTTAGATTCCAACATTTGGAAGTGATGCAGTGTGACATGTGGCAGCAAGGTGGCATAATTTAATGAGGGGGCATACTTTCCAAGGTTTTAAAGAAAATATTTGGAATCAATTAATAAAGGAGGGCATGTGGATGAGGTGGCAAGTCTACATGGGCGTGTTTTGGCTAATTAAAGCCTAACTTTACTCATTCCTCACTTTCACTAGTCATAACTTCACTTTTCATGCAATTAATTTCATTTAATGCCTTTTAACTCCTTTCATGTGCCTCATCCCTATTAAATAGGGCGCATTCATTCCTCTTGGCTAGCGCATGCCTTCCTCATCAAAAATTAACCTAAGTCATGCGCTATCTCTCCTTATTTCTCCCTCCATGCGCTAGCATCCCTCTATCAACCCTAAAGCGTATGTTTCCCTTCCTTATTATCTATCTCTTCATTTTTTCTTGCACCCTTCTTTCCTCTCCTTCTCTCACACGTGTGGCACACCTCTCATAGCTCTCTCACTCTTCCTTCTTCATGCACTACCTATCTACCTTATCCTTTTATTCCCTAGTGCATCTCTCCACAAGAGTGCCTCTATCACTCACTCTCCCTCACACGTGGGATTCTACCATGACTTTTTTCCTCTCATGCACCCTTTCCCCTAAAAATTAGGGTGCAACTCTCTTTCTCACATGCCCTTGACTCTTCCTTACTCTCCCATGTGTGCTTCTCACACTACTACTATGTGCATGTATTCTCCACTACCACTCTTCCTCCCATGTGCCTTACCTTCTATATTTACCACACATAATCCCTCATTGGTTGTTCTTGGGAAGTGTGCCCCTCTTCACCTATATATTGGAGTGTTAGCCACATTATTCATGGTTGTATTCTTTTGTAGCAACAGCAAACATACTCTCTCTCTCTCTCTCTCTCTTGTATTATTCTTTATCTTTTCTTCTAGCTAAGCTTTCTTTGTTCAAGGATAATCATTGTACCAGTTCTTGACTTGTCTATGTTACCCCCACTCTTAAGGGTAACTAAGGAGATGATGTATCGAGGCCCGCGGGTGGAAGACATGGAGTGTCAAGAGCCAGTTGAGCAAACAGAGCCTCTCTGTTAGAATTAGGGCAGTAAAGCAGAACAATAGTGTCTTTTAAATTTCAGTGAGTATAACAACTAGAGTATAAGTTCAGAAAACAAATCTATATTGTAAGAACAGAGAAAACTGAAATATAAGTACCCAGATCTAAGCTAAATTAGATATGGCCAAAGTTAGAGAGTAGATCTAGAATAGACACTAGTTCAGATCTATAAAGCTGGAATAAAACTTGTACTGATCTATAGATCTAAACTCAATCTACAGATCTAAACTCAATACAATCTGATCATGAACAGTAAAGCATACTACAGAACAAAGGGTAAACTCAATATACAGTCCAGATCTAATAACTATTAATGTTGATACATAAATCTAGATAGATCAAAACAATATAGACCTCAAAGCAAAATCCAAATCTGAAGATGATAAATAGATAACTTACCTTGTCCTGAAGTCTTACCTCTGAAGAAGTCACAGCCAACAGTAGAGATGCAGAACCATTTGTAATTATGCTCAGACAAAGTCCAACTCATAGATCCACCATATAGGTTGGATCTCTTGCCAAGAGATAAAAGAACTTTCTTGCCACCAAGGGGATAGGGCCACAAAGACTTCACACAGTCAAACCCTCACACAAACAGTAGGTGAAACATTCAAACCCTCACACAAAACTTCTGTGGATAAAACCCTCACTAAGGAAGGCCAAAGGCCAAAGAAAGAGGTCACTGTCTGAACAAAATAGCAATCACCTCACAGCAGAAAAGAGGGCCGCACCCACAGTCAAACAACAACAGCAAATAGGAGGGCCGCACCAACAGTCACACAACAACAGCAACTAGGAGGGCCGCACCAACAGTCACCACACACCGCAAAGGGATAGCCGCACCTACAGTCACCTCACACAGCAAATAGGAGGAGGGTCGAGCCTGCACACCAAGCTCAGCAACAGTGCTCCAACAGAAAGAGGGTCGCGGCAACAGGGGTGGCCTCAAGGGAGCTGTACCAAATCACAAGAGGGAGCTGCAGCAACAAAACCTCCAACAAAGAAGAACCACAGCAAAGATGCACTCCAACAGCGAATAACAAGAGGGTCGTAGCAAGGAGAGAGGATCCACACACTTTAGGAGCATAACAAAATGATAAGGTAGATTGTAAGGGGTAGGGGGGGGTTATTTATAGTTTAGGCTACGGTATAAATTAAATTAAAATAATTATAATTAAAAATATCATGTTTAAATTAAATAATTTAAACATGGTATAATTAACATTTTAATTTAAACTTCATTTAACCCTTAAGACAAAAACAACATAGAACCCCAAACCAACACAAGCAAGGGTAAGGGGGGGTTTACAAGGTGGCAATACTTGTTCATTCATTTTCAAGGTGACCTTATTACTTTATCATCATTGAATATGGAATATCCCTCATGTGGTCATGTCCTCCTTCAAGGAGGGTCATACACCAACAAAATACTTGATCGAGGATCAAGTTGCCCCAGAAATTTTTCTGAGGTCTTATCCACCAAGGTCCAAGACCAAGGATCAACCCATGCCCCAGTCATGGGTACCCTGGACCATGTCCAGGGGCCCTAGACTTATCTAGGGGCTTTAACTGCTTGGTCCCAGACCAAGAACCCCAGTCGTATACCGGGGGCCCTCTCAGGGGTCTTTACTGCTTGGTCCTAGACCAAGAACCCCAATCGTATACTGGGGGCCCTAACAAGGGTCTTTACTGCTTAGTCCTAGACCAAGAACCCCAGTCGTATACTGGGGGCCCTAACAAGTGTCTTTTGCCATGGAACTGACTGTTTGGTCCCAGACCAAGTACCCCAGGAGTGCACTGGGGGGCCTAGATCTCGTCCAGGGTCTTAGCCATCCTCCCAGAGAATGGCTCTTGCAGTTGCTTATAAATTTAACACTCTCCTCTTACCTCACATCAGCACTGATCAACAACAGCAACATCCACCACACTAGCTTGGCCCACAGAGGACAACAAGTCTTGCTTCATGAGGTAACAAGTCCAATCTCGCGGTAAGTGTCATTTTAATAACTGAAGCATTTGAACATGTTCCAAAGGGTCCTTTCCTGATTTTGAAAACGTTTTCTTGGAAATTATACCTTTTGCCTCCTTTTGCCTCATTTCACCTTGGTGGTTGAGATGTTTTCCTAGTAAGTGGGTCAACCTCGAGAAAGGGGTTGCTACTAGGGGGTCTCCTTGAAGGGCCATCGTACCATTTTCATCCATACTTACCACTTTCCACGCTTATTCCCCTTCGTTTCCTCATCTTTTGGGTTTTCGGGCTTATTGACCCAAGAATATCTTGTACCAAGGGGCTAAAGGCCCAAAGGGGTTGTAGATGGAAAAAGTTAAGAGCCATAAATTATCCTCTAGATGCTCAACCTAAGGTCCTGAGAGCAATGAAACGCTTCTCCACAAAAAATTCAAGGACCTGTAAAAAGAAAAACACGTAATTAACAAATGTCCCGCTTGTTGAGGGAATGCATTTGCGGTGTCTTTTACTTTCCTTGCACATGACACTCAATGTGTTCTTAGCTTCAAGGTGCATTGCGGTGCTCCTTACTTTCCATTTCACATAACACTCAATGTTTTGGACCATAATCAATTAATGGAAAATAAAGGGCTTGGAAAAATGTTGCATTGCAAACGAAGATGCAACACACCCTCTACAAAGGCACCCATAAATGAGACAATATGAGCCCATGTGTGTCAAAAAGCCCCATGCCCAAAAGTCATACTCCCATCCACCTCATACTCTTTTGCATGACTTAGAGAGGGTCTTCTTGGGAAACACTCCTTGACTTGGGGATTGATCTACCCAATAGGGCACCATGACAACCCTCCCATACTTAAAATTTAGCAAATTGTAAAAGGTCTTTTGAGGCATTTGTTTAATTTGAAAAGGTGGGATTTAATGCACATGTTTGGGTGGTTCTTTATTAAATATGGCTTACTTGGCATGATACATATGACTTGTGGACCCTTGGAGGGCGTACTTGTTTGTCTTTGCAGGACCTTTCCATGTGTAAGCTTTTCCATGGAGGGACTAGGTCACTTGGACCTTCATAGGGGATTGAAGCCCATGGGATGGATGATGGCCCCATTCATTGAACACTTGAGAAGATGAACGTTTCCTTTGAAGGCATTTGGACAACATGTGAGGATGACATTGTGGCCCCTTGCACCTAAACGTTGGCCTTGGGAGGCCTAGGACGTCACACCCTAGCCCTTGAGGTCACCTTGGTTGATGGGGTTTGATAGTTCTAGTGGTGATGTGATGTGATTTGATGGAGGGAGATGCATTACTTGTCATTCTAGCACATGACGAGATGACACATGGCCTTTGGAGGCCAAACAATCTTCACTTGGAGGCTTGACGTCTCATCCTTAGCCCAACATCACCCTTTTAGGACATGACATCATCATCATTGAGTCTTTATTTTATGTAAATATAATTTTGTAAATTGTAAAATCAAATACAAGAGGTCGACCTCTTTCTAATTTGTTGTTGACTTTTAAAAGTGGACAAATTGGTTTTAGGTGACCTCATATAAATAGAAGTCACCTCACTTTCATTTTATCATCATGTTGTGAGAATTACATAACATTCTTAGCTAAAATTTTTGCTCTACTTGGTCAATTCTATCTCTCTCTTCTTTGGTGCATTTTGGATGGAATACTTGTCTATTGGAGGAAAAAGGCTAGCGCTATCTCTTGGATGCCTATTTCTTGGCAAATGTGGTGGAATATTCTTGATAAGTAAGGGTTTTTCAAGTTATCTCTTGGATTAGGTAAGAAATTTATGCAATTGTATGTTTTTCTTTTTTATTTCAAGGTTAATTTATCTAAACCCTTGGAGAAGTATAAGGGCATACACCCTCCATCAAGATCTATCTTTGTTGTCATTGAAAAGGTTATTTTACAAAGGTTGCTACAAGGAGTAAAAGGGCTTACACCCTTGTATATTTACCTTGCTAAGGTTTGTTTTCTCTAAGGAGTAAAAGGGATTACACCCCTAGAGAAGTAACAAACCCTAGCTCATAAACAAGAGACTCCATAACCCAATAGATAAGGCACTAATCTTTTGCATTGGAGATTGAATATTATGCATTGGTAAACATGATTTCAAGGAGATTGAATTGTTTAAGTTTGAAATTTGATTTTACATGCTTTAAGCTACATTGTTCCCTAAGGGCGTCTTGATTAGCCAAGTGATTTAGTCAATGTAATAAATTTTATGCTACAGCCAATAGGGCTGCAGCAAATTCATCCTCTTTCATTCTTTACTCACTTTTCTACCGCTGAAATTCACTTGTAAGCCTTGGTAATTGTTCTATTGGTTATAAGCTATTGTTTGGGTTGTTTACTTGTTGATTTTAGTGGCTAGAATTTGCTGTTGTAGCAAAAGTTTGCTACAGCCATAAATCTGTTACAAAATATCGCTGATAACACTTCGTAACAGCCCTCTAATTGCTATCAAAGTCTTGCTCTAATCATTGGAAATTTATCTACTTGTTGCTAGCTTTATTTCCAACATCTTGCACTTGATTTTGATGGTATAATTTGCAGCTCTTATATTCTTTTTACTGCTGATATATATATGTCCATACTGCTGCAATTTGGGACAGCAAGGGTACTTGTTGAATCCCCGCTGATTTTTTAGGCTTGTATTATCATATATTGTCTTGTTCTAGGCAGGTTTGACATTGTTTTGCAGGTATACTACCTTGGAAACCAATTACTATCTCACAAGACTCTTCCCCAAGCCTCTTTTCCATATTTGACCTTGACCTATAGGGGCACTCTTCAATCATTTTCCACCTTCCATCGCAATCCCCCTAGGGTCACCCGGGAAGCCTCCCTTGTGTTGGATTTATCCTTCACTAAAATGAGGGGGACATCTATTAAGGTGACAATGATAGTTGTTCCCAGTTGTGTCACACTTTCGTGGTTTGGGTTGGGATTTGCCCAAACTACAGATTGTGCGACAACATTTTTGGGGTCGTTGCCGAGGAGGACTTTGAATCCTTTCTGACCCAAAATGACACTTGGCAAGCTTCTCCCAAAGCCTTTACCCAAAGCTTGCCTGGTGACTCCATTGAGGGAAGTTACCCTCACAAATTTGATGAACTTCATATAAGTTTATCTCGCGACTCCACTGGGAGAAGATACCCTTTTCAATCTTGATGAGCCTTGAGATTTTCTAGCAATTCCATTTGAGGTGTCATTCCAAGTAATGGAACCATGGCACCTTGGCATACGCATGAAGTATATCCTTCCCATGATATCCAGGATATTCCTGGGTATCTGAATCGTTATCCTCCAGAATGGAATAAAAATTGTCCAAAGTTTAATGGTAATCCAGCCCTAGTGGTCACCCATGTTGTGAATTATATGAAATATGCTTCAACTTTGAATGTGTTGCACGATGATAAAATCGATGGAAGGACCGGAGACTAGTGTCTTACCATTGGGTGCATGGGGTCAAATCAAAGCTCAAATGGGAGGCTATCCTAACAATGGAAAGATGGACAATATGGCTGAAAAGTACAAGCTATATCATCTCTTCTCTTGCTGCCCCAAATTGCAGAAATGTATCCAAGGATATTACAGAAGTAGATAACATTCAATACTCAAGAAGATTATGGACATCAGGAATAATGTGTATGTGCATTCATCCAAAAATTAGAGAAAGAAATGCAATCATAAATAATACTCCATTGATAAGCTAAAGGAAAATGGAAGGAGTGTACCAAATTCATACTCCGTGAACATATGTCAAGATATTCAACAATTAAAAAAGTAGCAACAAAATTATAGAAGACTTCCTCACCCTCAAGATAGTTGTGTTGATCCTCCAAGCACATCCAATAGATATTTCATTAAGCTCCAAGGGATTTCTCCGAAATCCAACCATACAGATGAAGGAGAGAGCAAACCCTTATATAGGTTTGAGTTCAACTCCTTTTACAATAAACAACTAATTGTTTTCCATTAGTTCTCCAAGGCATAGAGTAAAATATTACATTTTATCCTCCTCAACAAACTCCTTACTAAAATAATACGCGAGTTGTTGGGATCCACTCTCCTCTCCTAAAAGAACAATAAAATATACATCTTCCCCCAAGAAAAACAATATAATAATGCAACCAATTCCTATGAAAAGTCAATAATGAATAAAATAATAGTTCATTTTTCCAAATAACTCCTCAATGTGGCTGACCATGTCAATGAGCACCAACGTCCTCTTAGATGCATGAATATGTGCAAAAAGACCTCTAAGAGAAATCAGTCTACTAAAAATGCTAGTGTGAGTGGAGTGGATCAATATAACTCCATGGCATCAATGCATAAAAAATGCATCTCCATATACATTCATGCGTCCCAATAAAAAAAAATAACAACCATCATGCTTGCCTTCATCCTCCAAGATTCAATGGTTGGTCATCTAAAGTTCATATGGCCCTTCAATTTGAGGAATCAGCCCACATAACACAGAATCCAATGCTACTAGTGAGGAATCTAGTCACTCATGTCCCATAATCATGCCATCTCAGCTTTTCCATGAATGAAGACTGCTCCACGTATGTACCTATGTAAGCCCAAAACTGCCCACGGCTGGTTTAAGGTTTATATGATCACTCAATTAGAGGAATCGACCCGTGCATCTTCAAGTTTCAACAAGGGGTCAACGGTGGATCAGTTTATCTCCACGAAACTATGCAATGTGCATCATGGGAGGCTAAAGAGGCCAAGTCACCAGGTGACAAAGGGGGTGGTCCCATCCACATGATTAATCGATACAATGTTCCATGACAAAAGGTGGTTCAATGAATTGGAAAGTGGCTCCATATAATCTGCTTTCAAATTAAAAGGTGGATCCATGGTATAATATGTGTGATGCTCCATAGTATGATTCGTATGGTATTCCCATGAATTTAAACCCATGGCCAACAATAAAATATGATTTACTCTCCTCTACATATGTGCCCTTTCCAAGCACATGGTAAAAAGAAAAAACATATGGCTAATAATTACATATATGAGGGGGACGATTCACAAATGCATTTGTGGCTTCATGTAATCTTTAATTAATACCCTTTGGCAAGTGCGCCCCCATGGTATATTATGACAAGAACTTGGGCTCATAAGGCGAGCAGCTCCCCTCTTATGAATAAAGTGGCCCACTACAGTATAAAATAACACTTCATGAGGTAAAAAGGGGATGGTCAAATAAAATATTATAAGTGCCTTCACATGTGTGCCATCAAGGAGTATACTCCATAAAGGTTTTGGACCATTAATATAAAAGTGATATCTCCTAGTACACCCCATCATAAGTCAAAGTCATAATAAAGGGAGACCATGAGATGTATGAGTGTTAGGCTAGGCTAACCGTGAGCAACATCATCCACCATAGCACCAAAGAGCGTCTCACAACCATCGACCAAAGCATCCAATGAAACCATAAAACCCAGAACTCCATCAATCAAAGATGTGCAACCATGAAGAGAGCACTAGGTACCACCACATAAACCACCTCTCATCCCACACTACTAGCATCCAACCCTTTGGGGCTAGAAACATCATACATGCAACACCATGACGAGGTAGTAAGTTCCATAATTAGAAAAAAATATACCAAGAGGGTGATCCATAAATCATCAAGCATGAGCATCATCTCTGAGCAAAGAATGAAGGTGTGTGTACCCCCAATCTATCAGCAACCCTATATGTTATCCTAAAAATCCTAATATGTGATGAAGATCACAACAATTACCCTCAAGCCATATGAGGGGGTAACAGGGCCCTCCTAGTTTTTCTTTACTTTCATTTTCAGCAATGTTAAGTTCTTCTTGTGGCATGCATATGTGGCCCTTGTAATCTTAACCCTTTATTGAATTGCAGTCTTGGATCATCCTCTTGCCTCCATTTGACCTTGTTGGATCAACACTAATCTCTTGTTCCTTCTATCCCTTTACCTTCACTATACTACAAAAACATTGTTTTGATAGAGCTATCTCTTCACATAACCTTTGAGCTTCATTGTTATAGCTTTAGTAATCCTAATACCTAGGGATACCCCCCTTGAGTTAGAAAAAATCTAACCTAAAGTGAGAGGATAGGTTGCGTAGGTGACAATGGTGACTGTCCTAGTGGTTCCCTCTCTTGCACCTTGTGGATTAGGGCTTTTATCATTAAGTGCGAGTTGGGGAGGTAACACAACACATGGCAGGAAAGCAAGAAGAAATAAAAAGCTAGAAGCAAAACTCAGATGGAGAAAAAGAAGTTACTTTAACTTTACGAAAAGACTTGCATTCTGAAAAGCAGCTTGAAGAATAGTTTTCTAAGCCTACATACCAATTATTATTACCGTCCGATATGATAAGATAATACATGCAGGTGCCGTAAGCATAGTGAAAATAAGAGTGCCATACACACTAAATGGGAATATTTTTATGCTCACCTGCAGCAACACATGGAAATATATTAATTACTCCTCTATATAGGTTCAAGAGATTGAAGACCTACCACTGAATCGTAGAATTATATACACAGTAACCATGTTTGAAAAGAAAAAAATGAAAAACAATGGGAACCAAAAAAGGGGGTAGATATCAATTCTTCAGGGTAAAAATGATTAAATGACAAGATGTACATATTCCAATCATATTCAAAATATGCAATATCTTAGAAAAGAAAGCTAGCATAAATGTCCAGCGTGCAGGTTTATACACAAATAAAAGACGTGAATTATGCAAAACATTATGTATACTAAATTTCAACAAAATTTGAAATTGACCACAGACCCCAAAAAAACACTCATCCATTTAAACAATGAAGCGAAAAACAAACAGCTTAAGATAAGCCATAATGATCCAAAATGGTTTTAAGACTTTAGGTATTAAATCATTGTACATATTTAGAAGAATAATGGTGTTATTATAATACACCAGATTAGGTGCCAGGATTAGAATGTTGGGTGGTTGAACGAACCTCTCAATATTTATGAGGTTTCGTATCTTTCTATTGAGTGTCATCCTTTCAGACCACCCAAGGTTGGATGTGGGTGTTATTTCTGTTAATGAATAAATTATAAAACTTCCTTCTTTGTCTTCAACCTTGTGTTTGTACGTTGGGTTTACCATGTTATCTATTTTAAGTTTTTTAGCATGGTACCAGAGCAGTACTGATGCCATAGGCCCCGTGAAATTGTAGACAAAGCAACCGACGAAGCTTTCTCCTGGTTGAAAGTTTCTACGCTACACTTGCATGAGTAGAACCCAATGGAGCATTTGATTCAAGAGCTATATGGGCCTAAAACATTGTTCATTATTCTATTTTTGAGAGATTTTCTTCCTTCATACTTTGATGAGCAACATCCAGAACAATATCAAGTCATAGAGTATTGATGTAATGACTACAACAGATACGAGTAATGACAGAGGTGCACGGTCAAGTTGGTGTATGCAAAAGGCCAAGGAAGCAAGCAAACTATTCAAAGTCACATAAAATTCTTTGGCCCATGCTTTTGGCTTATTATAAACTATGTTGAGTTAATGTGCAAGGATGTCCACATCGATGTAATCCTAGAGGAGGCTATACAAAACTAAGCTGATATCATTCCAAGTATATATGTTATCGGTTTTATGTTTCTCTATTAGGGATGTTATGTAGGTAATGGACATGATATATGAATGATAAGTAGTGGTTTCCATGAGTAGCTTGTTTTGACTTTGAAATGCATCCATTATGTGTGCAGATTAGCAAATATAATCGAGGTTTTTTAGTGGACAGCTACACCAACTTATGATTTTGGATAGTTTGATGGTTTTCAGTGTTTCATTTCCATTTGGCATTTATGCAGCATGCATGTAAATGGATTTTCAACTCCTTTCTATCTACTCAGCATCTTTCCTACACCATATGCCGAATTTCCAACCACTTCCTATATTGTAGTTCTTGTTACCTACCAAACCTTCACTTCAAGTGGTAAAGCCCTAAAACACAAGTGCAACCTTAGAGGAACTAATAGGGGTTGTTCATTGTCACCACAACAACACCCTCTCTCACTTTAAGCCAGCTCTCCTCTAGCTCAAGGGGGGTATCCCTAAGAGTAGGATTACTAAGTCTATGCAAATGAAGGCTCAAGTATAGATGGAGAATTAGACTTAGTGAAACAGAAATATAAGATGATCTTCATATCCAACTTGGGCATATGGTGTCAAAGTGTCAATCTTAGAGGGTTGTTTTCTATTAATGATTAGGGGAAAACAGAGCTGCAAAATCATGCTAAACCCAACCCTAATTTGTTGTTTTATATGACAGAAAATTGCTTGGAGGGCTTGTTATCCCCATTTTGTGGATAACTAAGGAGATTATGTCTCGAGGCCCTTAGGTTGCAGATATGGAGTACCGAGAGACTACATGACTCGCAATATCCTTTTGCATGGATGGAGACCCTTCTCACCACCACAGAGATCGTAGATTTTCAGATCGCATCCACCACACCAATTGGCTTCTGGAAGGCAATGGGCCTTGCTCCATGAGGTACAAGTCAATATTATGGTGAGCATCATTTCAATATTTGAGGCATTTAAGTATGTTGTATCTTAGACTGCTTTAGATTTCATGATATAAGCTTGGACATTATGCATTTTTCCCTGCTTCACCTTGGTGGTTGACATTGTGCCCTTTTAAGTGGTCTTCCTTGGTGATGGGTTTGCTACTAGGAACTCCCTTGAAGAGCCATCGTACCATTCCTGACCATACTTACCACTTTCCATCATTGTTTCCCCCCATTTCCTTATCTCTTGGGATTTTAGGGTGTATTGACCCAAGAAGGGGTTGTCCCTCATTCTATGGGAAGAAGGGGTTGAAGGCCCAGAGGAATTGATGTTGGGTAAAAGATAAAAGCCTATGTATGAACCTTCTAGATCCTTCGCCCAGGGATCACCCAAGAAAACAATGAAACGCTTATCTTTGAGAAAAGGGGGACCAACAAGAAATATGATTAAGAATGCTTAAAAGGTTAGTTGGAGGATAGGAGGTCTCATCACGAGCCGGTCTATCATGTCCATGAATATCTAGTCGTATGACATTACCACCATTTGGTCACCAAGCTAGGGTAATGGCTCTCAGTTGCATGGCTGAGAGAAGGCGGGTCTCATCACGAGCCAGCCTTCTCATTTCCACTAGATATTTGTGGGTGACACTTTCATTATCTCGACACCATGCCAGGGCAGTGGCCTTCAACTTTTCCTTAAATTTATGAAAGAAACAAAGAATGGAAAAATAATGGGCTTGGAAAAAGTGCATTGCAAACGAAGGTACCACACACCCTCTACAAAGGCACCCATGAATGAGACACTACGACCTCTTGTATGTCATGAGCCCTATGCCCATTGAGTCTTGACCCTAACCACTTCACCCACTTTACATGGCTTAGAGAGGGATCTCTTGGAAACTCTCCTTGACCTAGGGCAAGATCTACCCAATAGGACACTTCATCAACCCTCCCATATTCAAGCTTGACAAGTCGCATAATGTCTTTGAGCACTTAATTGTTTGACATAGTAATCTTTGATGCACATGCTTAGGTGGCTCATTTATTGATTAGATTCACTTATCATGATGTTATGACTTGAGATCCTTGGAGGGCATGCTTATTTGTCTTTGCAGGACCTAGTTGGTGGAGAGTTTTGGAAGAACAAGCCTAGCTTGGGCTTCCATGGGGCTTGAAGCCCACAGGTGGATGCCAAGGGACCGCATGTCAAATGAGAGAGATCAAACTTTGAAGGCCTAGAAGATGACTTGGACGACATAACCTCGCCCCCACATGCCAAACGTTTTGCCTAGGAGAGGCAAAACGTCACCTTTAGAGGAACGAAGTCACCTAGGGGGGTTAGGGTTTGGTGGTGAGTTGACATGCATTGGCACAAGGACGTTTTGAGGGGTTTGAGGCTTTGACCATGGAGGAAGCTATTTGGATGCTTGACATGTGGCTTTGGGAAGCCTTTCTACACTCCTCCATCACCAACGACCTCCTCCTAGTGCCAAAACGTCCCCTAAAGGGGTGACGTCCTTATAACTAGGATTTTTCTTTGTGCAAAAGTGAAATTAAAGTGAATTGTTTAATATTACTTTGTAAAAAGGGGAAAGATTAGGGTTGTTAACCCCTAGTCTTGTGTTTTACCCTAAATTATGTGGACAAACTATCTTAGTGACACTTTGTATAAATAAGAGATCATAAGATCTCATTTTAACATGACTCTCCCTCTTGTGAGAGGTACTTGGACTGAAATTTTCGCTCTCTTTGGCTAGTTCTCTCTCTTGTGCTCTTGTTTATGGCTATTTCTTGAATTATTGGTTGATGGAAGTGATGCGCTAGCCTTGGAAGGCTTTTCTCTATCTTTTATGGTGGTTTGTCTTAGCTTTTTCCTTGAATTGGTAATCTTTTTTTCATTGTGCTATCATTTTTATTCAAGTCAAGGTTATTTTGCTAGAGCTTGGTGGGAAGTATAAGGGCATACACCCCCACCATAGCCTCCACCATTTTATGCTTACATGTTATTGGTTTAACTAGGGTTTGCTAAGAGAAGTATAAGGGCATACACCCTCTTAGCTCAAACCCTAACTAGAGATACTTGCCTTGCGGAGTAAGAGGATTTACACCCCCAAGGAGGTAGTACCTCTAGCTCTTTTTCTTTGCTTGACTCAATTAACCCATTTTTTAAAGGCACTAGTCATTTACTTGTTGCATTGGAGAAATAAATTGTTTCCTTGGTAAACGTGATTTTTCGAGTTTTAAAGTTGTCTCTTTGGGAAAGTGTTCCTTGAGCCTTTGG
>ML777127.1:277487-290608 GCA_009831015.1 Picea engelmannii
CTAGTTGTCCTCCAAAGTTTCTCCTTTATTGATATTACTCAAGAAAAATAGTTTTGGAGAGAAAATACTCCAAAACCCTAGAGCATAGAATGGAAATGAATGAAATTATGGAAGAGAGAGAGAGAGAGAGAGTTGGAAATCAAATAGCATAACAATAGCTCAAGATATGGTAAGTTGGGAGAGAAAAATGAGATCTATTTATACTTGGAAAGGCAAACCTACCTCTCTTGGATCTAAGCCAAGTGTCCACCACCAAGCAAATGAGTAGATCTCAAGGCTAGGGTGCACCACTTAGGGTTTGCACAATAGATCTAGGGTATAGAAAAATAGAAAAATAGCTTGGATAGATCCAAGGGTGTGTAGGAGGCATGGGATTCATGCCAAGGTAAGAGAAGAGACACAAATAATTTTTTTAAATTATTTTGTGGAATTTCAAGAAGAGGGAGGGCGCACTTCTCTTGGAGGGCGCACCTCTTGGGATGAGGGAAAGGGAAAGAAGGGTGAGAGATGAGTGTGTGAGGTTGGGATCACACAAAACCATGAGAGAAGTTGTGGGATCCGTGCTAGGGCAAAGAAAGAGCCTCAAACAATAAAAAACAAATTTTCATTGGAGAGACACAAAAGGAGGGCGTAACTCTCTTGGAGGGCACTCCACAAAGGTAAAAAAACAAATAAATTAAAGGGAAGAGTGAGGTGGAGGGAGTGGGGTCACCTCTAGTCAAGAGAGGGGGCCACACTCAAGTCACAAATTAATTTAAAAAGGAAAAACGTCAATCCCCCTAGGGGGGCGTGATTTTTGAGTGTAAAAGGTGGGTAAGGGGTTAGAAAAGGTTGGAAAAGGTTGGGAGGGTTATGTTATGCTTAGGGGGTCTCTCTCCAACCATCATTTCATCTTTTCACATCCTCTAACTCATTATTACAATTTTTTACATTTTGCCATGTTTGGACTTTAGCAATTAAAATTGTTGTTTTAGACTGACTGACACTCCAAGTGGACAAACCCATGGCTAAAGTTGTCCGACTGAGCTGAAACTTGGTCCATGGATGTAGGGGGTGCTATTCCATTTCTTTTGAGCACAAATACCCCTATCAAAAGTCCAAAGACCTAGTTTTTACAATTATTGCTCAAAAATAATTAATTAATTAAATAATTAACCCTCCAAACTTAGGAAAATTTAATTAAAAATTAATTAATTAAAAAAAACTAACTTAGACTCGACGGAATTCCGCGAAATTGTCTAAGATGTCTTGCATGGTCATTTACAATGATTTCCCTATAATAGTTACCAAAACATAAGCCCACTAGAACATCATTCACCACTTTGGAGGAATTATTGCAAGTGTGAGGGAAAAACTCAAGGGAAATCAGTAAGGCTGAAAAGCCCAACTGATAACCTGAGGATAAAAAACCCTCGATGAAAGGAACTCTCCCAGTGAACCGATCCCAAGGTAACTGACCTAGACATGACTCATGCAGACCTATTACATTATTAACCCACACAGGGGTGCAGAAATTCCAATTACAAAAAGAAGTGTTGGGACCAAACACGCCCTGTAGAACCAAAGTCTTCGACAACATGGCATCTGATGATGCATCTCTTCATAGCACATGAGTTGACCACCTGTGTTGGAGAGGCGGTCAACAGGAGCCTCTTGAAATAATAATGAGTGTTGACATAAAACAAATCCCAAAGCATTGTTTATGAGGATATTTGTATTATGTGCATTGTTACATGTTGTTAAAGAGAAAAACAGAACTGATAATTGTGGGTAAAGGTGCTTTCATTCACATTGCCTAACCAAGTGTCCACTTTGGAGAATTGCATCAAAAAGGGAAAAAAATTAAAATAAATAAAAATTAGCCCGGTCATTACAGGCAGGCCGTACTTATTGTTTGGGCTGATTTTCTTCATCAAGGGGCCGAGTTGTGGCTGCTGGGGACGAATTCTTTGTGGCTGGCCGAATTTATTTGCTGTTGGACCAAGATTATTGCTGGGGCCAAGTTCTTTTTGTGGCTGGGCTGATTTATTAGCTGTTTGGGACGAGATTATTGCTGGGGCCAAGTTCTTTTGGTGGCTGGGCCAATTTATGTGCTGTGGAGACCGAGATTTATGGCGGCAAATCACGGGGATTAGCAGGTAGCTTCAGCAACCAAATATTACCATCAGCTGCAATTGTAATCCAAACAAAATTAATAGAAGATCCGCCCAGATTTGTGAGTGGTTGTTGTTATCATTGTACTGTTGGTATTAATAAATAATTAGGATCAGATCTGTTATGTTTCCACTGTTATGACAGCTGTTGAGTTTATCCATTTACATTCTTGTTGGTTTATATATATATATATTACATACAATGGAAGCTCTTGTGGCACACATAACTCTATGCCAAGTTCCAACACCATAAACCATGTAGCAACTAGACCAGAATTATAACAGCAGCAAAAGGAAGTAATTTACAGTGGATTGAAGCCTACGGTCTAAGTGTTTGACAAAAACACTACACTAGAAATAAACTACAGCAAACTAGAAAGTGGGTTTAAGGTGAAATTTGGGCATATTTACCAACTGTTTGACAAAAGCTCTACACCAGAAAACCACCAAATATTGCAGCAGCAAGCACTAATTTATATCAGCACCTAGGAGGGTTATTACAAAATGCATCTATGGGACTTCTATGAATCTTGTGAGGAACATAAAATGGTAAAGAAACATCAGCTTCTCATTGGCAATCTCATGCATTTGTAACTGTGGGGAGTATGTGATACTACCTAACACCAACTCACAATGGTTTCAGGAAAGAAATCTAGTAAATAAAGAGAAACCGGTGTAACTAGTTAATTCTAGGAATTCATGTTGGTAGTCAAGCGGGTAAGCCCATGGGGTTTTGGTTGTGATGTCCCGTTCCCAAGAGTAGGCCAGCAGGGAGTGACTTAGTAGTCTATGTGTTCCCGTAGACTATAGTCAAGCACAAACAGGGAACAAGATGGAGAAATAAGGAGGAATTGATGGCTAAATGATGAATTAAGCCAAAATACTTAAGAAAAGTCACTTAAGCCTAACTCAACGAAGAATTAGAATGAAAAGGTGCTAAAGGGGGACTTAATTAATTAATTATTCAACTTAGGAGGAAAAGCGCCTAGCTTAAGTGAGGTCAATGGTGAATTGGATTGGGAAAGGTATAAAGGGAGGAATTTGACCTAATTCATCATTATGCATTGTTATGATTTGATGTTGAGAATTCTCAGAGGAGGAAGAGAGCCGACCTTACTGTTTTGTGGATTTCTGGAGGAAACCACCACCATTGATCGGTTTCGGTGTTGAGAGACACACCCTAGCCCATCGGAGATACCATCCAGGTATTTCACCATACTTTTCAGGAGTATCCATTGTAGAGTGCGCAGCTCAGCCAGTGAGGGCGCAAGTCAGTTTGAGGGTTTGGAGAGCTGCACGAAATTCGAGTCCAGATTGCAGTTTCCTTCCAACCCATTTGAGATCCAGCCAGGGCGCTTCTATTGAGCCATCTATCATCGGATTCTAACGTTGGAATCTTGCATATCGCCTCATCCATCCATTTAGGGCGCAGCTCTTCCGGACAGACATTTGGGGTTGCATGCAGAGTATCAGAGCAGATCCAAGCAATTCCTTCCGACCCAGTTCCACATTTGGCGAGACAATCGTTTTGAGTCATATAGCATCAGATTCCGTTGGTGGAATCCTTTGGGGCGCATCCAGTGTCCCAGGAGGTGCGCAAACCCCCCAGGGGTCCAGATCCAGTGCCTCAAAGACCAGATCCGAGATCCAACACTCATCCATTTCAGTCTAGAGACCAGGGCGCTTCTATTGGAGCAGTTTCCAACGCATTCTGATGGTCTATTCTTCCGGATGAGTTTTCCAGCTGGTAGCGGTTACCGTACTTCTCCGGAATCGCATATTTTGCCGATCTATCCGTGCATGCATCAGATCTACTATCATCTTCTGATCACGGGTACTTTTATGCTATTTGCTTGTATTCCAGTGATGATCCATGAGATCTAGCTAACGTTTATATTCTATATTTCCAGTAGGCTATTGTATTTCCATGCTTGAACTGTATAATACATGATATTGGGCAGTTGATGTTCTTTACTTCTGCATGCGTCCTTTATATGTTGTTAAAACCATAAATATGCAACATGCACATGCAATAACCATCAAGTTCTCAAACATACAACTGAAACGCATCCAGAAACCCCCCAATGTATCAAATCTGCAAGACAGAACAATAGATCAGTAGCAAATATCTTGATCAGTGGGATCAGGAATATTTCACTGGTGACCTACCATATAAGTTATGTTGGCCTATAGGCTATATACCATAATTTCCAGACTAACAAGCCAACGCTAAATAGCTTTCAAGACTCCCCCTCCAAGGGTATGCCCACTTGTTTGTATCATTGTCATAATTAGTATTAGTCGAAATCATTCTGTTGTGCAAGGCATAGGTTCTGGGGTCTGCTACAAAATGAACTGGAGCCTCACCCTCAAGCAGTTGAGATCCCATTTGACATCACAGTGACAAGAACATTAAGAAATGATAAAAGTGCCACCCAATGCATCAGCCAAGCTCAACAGATGATAAATTAAAGGGTCGATCACCAACATGTAGCAGAAGATTGGATATTTGCAACTGCAAGGATGCGTAATCAGAAACAATCCTGGCAGGCATGCTCCTCCCCTGCGTGGGGTTTGCCAGATGTGGCTACTCATTATATTGAATACCATCGATGTAGCCTGCAGGCAGATTATTGTATGGTGCTGGAAAGGTACCAGAAAACAGAAAACCCTATTCTTCACTTAAGTGTGCGAGGGTGGGTCAAGCTTCTTTCTGGGTTTACCCCTATGTTACCGGATCCGTCAGCCCCCGATGCTGGATCCGCGGATCCCCGGATCTGATACGGATACGGATCCGGATCCGTCGGGATCCGCCCAGGATACGTACGGACGACGCCCAGGATAATAATCAGCTTAAAAATTTGTGAACTCCACTCGGAACGACCGGGCAAACTAAAGCATTGGATCTGTCGGGCGCTAGGGGACAATAAAGAAACTCTGTCGGGGGAGTTTACATTAGTGGGAGTTTATAATATACCAATCATATACAATGCTTTATAATTAAAGCATATTTAAGTGGCAGTTTATAATATAAGTGGGAGTTTATAATATACCAATTATAATATGTTTTAATTATAATATGCTTTAATTCTAATATGCTTTAATTCTAATATGCTTTATAGGAGGGAAAGTAGTATTATGAGGTGCACCATTTAAATATGCTTTTATAATTAATATGCTTTAATTCTAATAAATTAATGCTATTTATTTAGTAGATTAAATAAATGGTGCATTAGTAGGTTATTAATTTAATATATTAATTATTTATTATTATAAATAAATATACACATAAGTTATATATTAAAAAATGGTATATTTTTTATTATATAAATTTTAATTTTAAAAAATTAAAAAAATATATTTATATTATTTGTACTTGCCGTTTCCCGGCCGTATCCGGATCCTGGTTTTTCAAAAAACTGGCGGATCCGTATCCGTATCCGAATCCTGGTAACTTAGGTTTACCCTCTGTAAAAAGACAGGTTCCCATTTTTTTTTAAATCAGAAAGAATCTACTAAGGAAAACAATCAAAGAAAGACAGCAATCCCAGCAGTTACATCTTGAGCTTAGAATGAGGAGAAGGAAAACAGTTAAAGAAAGACAGCAACCCCGGCAGTTCACACTTCAGCAGAGAATGAGTAGAAGAATGTGTGAAATATGTTTCCATGCCAAAGTTCAGATGAGTTCAATAGTTTTAACATGGACATGGTGACAAGAGTTAGTCCCTGAGCTCCTTGTGGTTTTAGTTGGACTATGTATTATAACTACAATTTACACTACGCACTTTATTTTTCCTATCTCATTGTAGGTACATAATGCATAGCAGCCTTGGTCACATTTGATCACCCACCTGAATATGTATATTATTTTGGTATCCCCAGGAGACTTGGTCAAAGATGATCACTCTCCACCAATTTGTACCTCTATAAATAGATAATGCCATAAAAAGTGTACTTATGTGTACATTGTAGTGATCTCCTCTCTACTTGCATGCTTGAATCTCTTGGATGTTCTATTCTTGTATGTGAATTTTCGCATTGCTGTTTTGTGCCAGTATCACATGGTACTGGCATTCAATGATGGAACATACCATCTCAAAATGGACTGGTCCCTGGACACACCAATAAGTAGATCCATCCCAAAGGGTGTCTGATTTAAGATCGGTTTTGGAGCTTGGATCGATCGATTACCTTTGAAAATATGGCATTGCAGACCAAACCAAGTGGAGTATTCAACCCTAAAGAAAACTCTTTCTCCACATATCTTGGAAGTATTCAACACTAAAGAAAACTCTTTCTCCACGTATCTTGGAAGTTGGAAGTGAGTACCCCCAACCGTCGTTTCAGAGACGAAGAATTTGTTTGTGGTATCATGTCAGTTCCTAATTTTCAAATTTTGTTAGCTGGGACAAATTATAATTTGAAAACATCAACTTAGTTAAGTAGATCAGCTAGCTACCGTTGGGAGTAAAATAACTATACGTAATAATTAGATAATGCATAGGTATGCTCAGGACATCATTTGCACAAAGAAATTCAGGTGCCATTTAATTCAGTTCCGAACATATTTGGAAGATTCAAACACGAGAAAAAACCTTCATCAAAGCTTATAAGATTTCCAGGAATATTTGTTTATACTAGACTAGATTATTTCATTTTTACAAAGTACCCTCTGAATTAAAGTGGAAACCACAAATTTAATATTCAAAAGAATTTCTTGTTAAGGGCTGAGAATTACAGTACCTCGTAATTGGTGAAGTGTTTGACCGAGGTGAAATAAGGGACCAGGTAAGGCTCGATGGGCAGAAATTGAGAGAAGAATGAATACGCTACCAGAGATGCTAACAGGGGCATTGGTACCTCCATTCTTCCCACTTCCTTCAACGAACAATCCTAACGAGAATTTTGCCCAAATTCTGAAATTTATATTTTATGGGCTGTCTTGCTTGATTCGTCATTCATGAATAATTAAAGAACCTGCGGGATTTGTTTTAGTTTTACATTAAAAGCAAAAGGAAATCTTATTTTTCTAACCTACGTTTTTCTCAATTGAATTATTGCTTCCTGTGAAAACCCCTAAATTCTGCCAACTTAAAAATCAAGTGTTCTATGGCCGCCAAGGGAAAGGTCTGAGCCTTGTGTTATTGAGATAGCAGCCTCTGCTTTCCACCGCACGACCACACCACGAATATATTTATTGCAGCCTACTTCACTAATTCGAGGCTTGCTCGCAAAGCAGGATTTCTCTTAGAAGTAGGATCAATTACTTGCGAATGTCGCTCTCGGATTCTTAAACAGTTTAATAGTTGAAAGAAGGTGCAAGCATTAAAACCTTAAGAATCAAACTTGAACCATTGAAAAGTCAAATCCATCAACACATTTTCCACTAATATGATTAGATAATAGAAAAGGTCCATAATCAAATTTCCCTAAAATGATGAGAGGATAGAAAAGGTCCATAATCAAATTCATAAACAGAGATATAATTACAGTAACAATAATTACAATCACAATTAAATTTATTAGTAAATTAAAATCATTAATGAACATAAAAAAGTTTATCTACAATTGAATCTAAAAATGTAATTGATAAATTTATTTTTAATTATTAAATCTATATTATGTTATATTGATCAATGAGTAGGTCAATTGAATCGATTTGAATGAATTGTTTCAAGGTAGAGTTTGTCGCGAGGTCGCTTATTTTAGTCTAGCTAAAGTTCAAGTTTGGTTGAGTTTTGTCAGGTTACGAATACCATAGTCTAAACATTATACTTTTTGGACCTTTTCCGACCAGTTTTGTCCAAAATCTAACTAGAAATTTAGAAGAATTACTAGAATTGCATATATCAATTCTTGGGATTGCACAATCCAAGTGAAATATGATTTTTTCATGGCACCGAATCCATTATGCTTTCAAAAATGAAATTTGAGGAAGAAAATTGGAATTTCACTAACGATTACAGATCCAAATTCCGATTATGGTTGCTGGAAAATTTTCAAAGAGTAGAATGTTTAGACTTGTTTGTTACGAATTGCTCTTGTTGTTGGAAATTGAGTCATCCTCCCTCCGCTAGTTGGCAATTGAGCCACCATCCATCCAAATATTTTAGGGAAGAGGGGGGATCCCACAAAGTTTTCTTTGGAAAAAAATATTGTGTTATATTGGGTTAAGTAACACTAAAAGATCTCCCAACATTGATCTCCATGATTCCACTGAAGTCGTCATAGTATTTGGCACTTGCCTTGTGTCAACACCATGAGTCCCCTTTCCCACCTGGTATACATTTCCATTCTTCTGCATGTCAAGAATTAAAGGCCCTCAAGACCATTCGCGGGCTACATGTGAGTTATTTCCTTTGTTTGACGTCACTTTGGGCGGTTCCTTCCCCTTCAGTTGCTCTCTAAACTCAATTCACATGATGTTCAGATCACGGTCTATGAATTATTGCTTGAGGTACCACCTCTTGCCATCATTGTTACTCGTGGCCCTTTAGATCCCCGTGTGTGTGTAATGTCCCCACTTTGGGACATCAGGGTATACACAGTATTATGATGACCAGGGTAGTCAGTTAAAGATTATAGCGAGTACAGGAGCTATTGAGAGATATTTTGGGGTCTGGCTTGCATCGCTCATCCTATTTCATCATTATGATCCATTCCGCACAGATTGGCCTTGGTTCCGTTGCATTCCGACGATTTCCATGATTTTGAGTATTTTGAGCTATAGGTCAATTAAATTCACTGAAGAGGTCATTTTGGGCACAATACTTGGAGGAACCTCTCAGTGTAATAGCTCATTGAAATCGGGAGGAGCAACACTACAAGATAGGATGGTGAGAAGTGACTTCCAGCGGCCAGGGAAACCACAAGGAGAGATAAGGTGTTTTTCAAAGGTAAAAAGGTTAATTAATTAATTAAAGTAATTTAATTAATTAATTAATAATTAAAAAAAATGAAAGTCACTTTGGAGGGACAAGGTGAGGAGAAAGTATAAAGGAGAGGCAAGGGCCTCTATTATCTCATGCATTCATGTATGTTTATCATTTTGATATCTGGCTTCTAGCTAGAGAGCCCATACCTTGGGGGTTTTTAGGGTTTTGACTTAACAAACCCTAGAGGACGATTCAGTGGTGAAAGATTCCACCTAGCTTGTCCCAAGCTTGGTATCAGGGATGCAATACTCTCCCACACCATTCTAGTTCAGATCTACTCAATGCAGGAGGGTTCTATACCAGCCACGGGCACAGGATGAGAAGTAGGGCGCACCATTGGGGGTTTCCAACAAGGGGGGCGCACCATCCATTGAGGGAAGTTCATTCCAGGTGATTGGCAGGGCTTCTGGAGATTCTAGCACCTAGGTTTTCATTGCAGGGTCGTGGCCATTAGATTTGGTGCATTCCGATGGAGTTTTATGTGTCATTTGTTTTATTGGATGCATGGGACGAATTGGAGGAGAGGAGCACACTTCAGAAAGTGATTTCAGCCATTTGGTAGATCAGATCTTCATCATCTCGCTTGGGACTTCACCAGGGAGGTAACCAAGCCCTGATCTATCATTCTAGTGGTTTTGTGGAGCATTTGGAGGCCTCTAGGAGACAGGTTGAATTATCTAGGGTTTCAAGCATCCAAGGGGGGTGCACCATTCCTTAGAGGAGAGTCAGATCCATGAGTTTGAGAGGGATCTTGGAGATTTGAGCACCTGGGTTGTTATTGCCTTTACCCGATCTATTGTTTTGAATATTTACCGTAGTGATTGGACATCTTTGGCAGTAGGGCCGAATTGTTGAGGCTATTCAGTGATCCAACAGAGCGTGGCATCTTCCATCTTGGGGGTTGATACTTCATATGGCCCAGATCTTTCTTGTATTGGTATTCATGGTGTATTCATCCTTTGGATGCTTATAGTATTTTCTTGGAGCATTTTGTAGCAACTCCTATTGTGTTATTGGATCCATATGTTGAGCATTCCAGATCGGCATCTTCATTGTATCAAGTTCTTCTATTTATGAATAAAATCATATCTGAGGTGTTTTGGCTTGTTTATCATATTGTTGATCTTGCATATGGTTGAGGTATGTTCCATTACGATATCTTCTTGTTTATTGTTGCAACACATATATAAATTCATCATCATAAACCCTAAGGTCGAAATCAAGAGGTCAACCTACAAGTAAACACATACAAACAAGTAAATCAGCAAAGTGTTTGACGAAATGCCACAACCAGTAAAAGTTTAAAAGGACACCCAAAACCATGATGTTCCTGGCATGTTGGCTTGGGAACATTACAGTGGTATCAGAGCTTAGACTCCTGCCAGCCTGAGGGGTCTTCCATAAGAAGAGGTGGATATTAAGGATTTTGCTAGATTGACTGTACGTTGTAGATGGGAATATTACTATGACCTTAGTGAGAGATTTAGGGCTGATGTAACATTCCAACAATACTTATCCATGAACAATCCTAGGTGGAGCACAGATGAGGTTACCTTTTGGGTCAACCAAACAGTGGAATACATGGCCACAACAACTAGATGGAAGGAAGCACAGAATAACCCCACACCCATTAGGAGCACACAACTTTGCTACAGTTGCAAGGTGCCTTGGGAACCAAATCATAGGTGTAGGGGTAAGGGTAAGAAGCATATTATTGAGGTGCACTATGACAGTGATGATGAGGTATGTGATGATGGAGGGATAGATGCTTATTTGGAGCAGTCTGATGATGATAGTGACTCTTGCACAAAGACTAGTGATTATTGCGCACTTGAGGAGGATAGTGTCCCTTGTGCATTGGAGGGACAGTCAGATGGACAAGACATTGGCAACAATGTTTCAGCAGTCATATCACATATTGTTGATGACCTTACACCTCAACAGAGTAGTGACACTAGTGAGGACTCACACGTGTTAGCACCTACAGATGACTAGCTTCCTATGGTGACCGTGACATATCTGTCATCTTTCGAGACACCTATGACAGCCACGTCATATGAGGATAGCAGTAGCATAGAGGAGTCGTACATGAGGGATGCACACCATGGACATGTAGATCCATAGATCCAGGAGGAGATACAGGATGTGCAGACAGTTGACCTTATACATACAAATCAACATGAGGAGTTTGAGTCACAACTTTTGGAGACTCCATTAGTTGAGCAGATTATGGAGACTAACAGGTTGATGGGGCACTTGCTTCCAGGATCGGCCTACATTAATGAGGATGCACTCTTTATTAGTCAGGATGACCATATCATGTGTCTGGACACATATATATGGGATCCAAGCGCAGATGATAGTAGCAGGGTGAGTGCACGGGAGGATACAACTGCTCATACAAGATACAGTGTGATTCAGAGGGAGGTAGCATCTAGCGATGAGGTACAATACAGTGGGCAGTTCAACACTTTATCTTCTGCAGAGAGTATTGTTGGGGATTCCAGTGATGGCACTGACAGTGAGAGATGTGAGGTGGCACCTCAGCATGACTGTGATCAAGAGTCACACCACTTAGTAGGACAGTTGAGAGTCAGTGAGGATATGATCATGGCAGCCACTAGGTGTTTTGATGACACACATGCATCGGTGGTCGATTACTATTGGAGGGCATCAGTGACACATGTTAATGCAGATGAGGGATTTGCCATGGATGACCTTCATACTCTCGGGGAGAGAGTATCTGTGATTAGGACCGACTACCAGCAGTTGTTGACTGGCAAGGACTACCTCTTGGGGATTGGCGAGATGTATCATAGGGCCTTGAGGGCGCGGGAGTTAGAGGTGGACCGACTCACTCAGGAGTTGGAGAGCACTCGAGGATTATTGAGAGGCACACATATAGCCCTTCAAGAATCAGAGTCCAAATCAGAAGAACTTCTTGAGGATATTCGTTAGAGGTCCTGTTAAGAACCTGAATATATCTGCAAATATAATCACCACAAATACTGAATACACAATAGATCCACAAAGCAAGATAGAAGAAACCACATTTTATTATTACCAGACACTTGAGGTAGGGCAACACCATACAATGGATCCTATTATGGAAGGGATCCTCTCTTTTTCACTTGCCTCTTCGAGGGAGCATCCTCCTATTGAGCTACCGTTCCAATACAATAATTCTCTTCATCCTCGTTACATTGCTTGAACCCCTTTATATAGTGCTACCATCACCTAATAACATTCTAGAGGAGGAATCTTCTAGAAGTAGAACATTCTAAGAAGTCTTCTTACATTTATTATATCTAATTACCCATTTATTATATCTAACTACCATAGTGGGCCTTATTTAATAATATAGTGGACCTAGTCCACCTTACATTGAATGACCTCCACTATTATCACTATGGGCCCTCTGGGCCCCCCCACTACCTCTCTAGCTACCTTACATTCCATCCCCCTTATGAAAACGTTGTCCTCAACGCTTGATGTACAACCATATACCAGGGTCCCATGGATAATTGTGGACCATAATGCTGAATAAGACTAAAGAACCAAGGTCCCATGTAGAAAGGAAATCCACCATACTGAAGTAGTCCAACCACCATTGTAAGCCCGGGTCCCATGTCCAAGTGCTCATGTGAACTCTCCGTGGAAGATTTTGGAACCCAATAACCAACTCCAAATGATGCTCCAAAGACTGACACATATCATGTGGATCCAAATAAGAAGATCCATCCACATAGTGGAAAATGGTCGTAGCATAATTTGGAATGAATAATACCACTGTAGAATATGTAGACTGAATGTTGGTAACTAGCTCTTGATGTGGGACATTTATGTTCTCTACAAAAGGTGGAGTAGAGTCAGCAAATAAAATATGAAAATGGTTGTCATCCCAGAAATGACAACTATCCATATATCAATCATCACAATCTGCCTCAAAATCATACCAAGCATATATTTCTTGATTATATTCATCCCTGAGGCCCTCCATAAGAAATCTCTCCTGCATGTTATTCAATGAATC
>ML777127.1:291767-308070 GCA_009831015.1 Picea engelmannii
ACCTCTCTAGCTACCTTACAGGTCCACTTCATCTATTCTAGTGGACAGTCAGATATGTCCTTCGGTCACATCGCTAGAGGATGTTGGTGGTCTAGCAGAGGAGCACCAGTTGATGGAGGACCCTTCCATTTATGTTCCGAGAGTGGTTGACCTTCAGACAGAGGTTGATCCAGTAGTACGCCCAGGATCTATGATGCGGCATGAGTATACAGGAGACAACATGAGTATTCCAGAGCATACAATGGTGAGTGATAGCTCACAAAGACATGTCAAGATGTATGGTGGGATTCAAAGGGGTGTATTACCTTGCAGGGAGGAGACACAATTAGGGGAGCATGCAGATGTCACTCCTTTGCAACATCACATAGTTAGGAGATATCACCTTCACCATATCAGCAGTTGCATGGGAGATGAGAGGTATAGGTTGGTGGACCAGCAGTTGGAGGAGTTACTTCCAGTTGTATTGGATGATTGGGAGTCAGTGATGATCACATAAGAGTATGTACCATTGATACTGGTGGACGATATTTTGGTTGAATCCTTGGGATTGACCAAAGCATGTGATGTTTTACAGGCCTACAATCAGCTACAGATGTTTTTGTTAGCCTTCCCTGACACTTTTATCATATCCAACAACATGAGGAGAGATAGACAATGGTTGAGGACATGAGGAGTGACTAGGCCGAGACCACCTAACATGAGTGCCTTTACAGCATACAACAAGACAGAGGTGGACCATGTTAGGAAGACAGTTGAGACCTTATGCGTGATGGTGAGCATCATAGGCCAAGTGATAGCAGATGAGCATAGAGGGCTCCTGACAATGGTCAGTCTGACATAGGAGTAGTTAGCAGGGATGGGAGGTGATAAACTTCCAAGTCTTCCATGGGATCCAGGAGTTCATTTTGTTAGTAAATTGTTTCACTTTATGATGACCCAGGTTACGCCAGAGAGCCACATACCCCACCATGGGTTGGTTTTGAGTGGACCTATAGGTACTTGTTCTATGGAGCGAGAAAATTTCTCCCTCTTGATCGTCATGATCAAGCATGTGTAATGTCCCCATTTTAGGACATTATAACTTTACAGAGTGCTATGCCTATCAGAGTAGCCAGATAGGGGTGACAGAGAGTTCGGGAGATATTGAGCGGTTTTATTGGGCCTGACTTACATCGTTCATCATCAGGATCCATTCCGCACAACTTGGTTTTGGTTTCGTTGCATTCCGACGATTTCCGTAATTTTGATTTATTATGGGTCATATCTTAATTAATTTCACTAAGAAGGTCATAATGGGCATATTACTTAGAGAAACTTCTTAGTGTAATAGCTCACTGGAATCGGGAAGAAGAGCACTACAGGATAAGATGATGAGAAGTGACTTTCAGTGGACGAAGAAGCCATAAGGATGGATAAATCACTTTTTAGAGGTAAATGATTAATTAATTAAGTGACTTAATCAAGGAATAATAAAATAAAGTAAAAGTCAGTTGGAGGGAAAAGGTCAACAATGAATTAGGGTTTCAGCAGTGAATTAGGGTTCTGAGAAGCTATAAGAGAAGAGTCAACGACCTAATTCATCATTAAGCAGATTATGACTTGTCATTGAGGAGAGAGGCGCATCTCAAGAGAGATAGTTCAGTGGATTCCAGGAGGAAGACACCAGTTGGTTGATTTCGGTGTTGATAGACACACCCTAGTTACCGGGAAGATCACACAGGTCTTCCATCATTCTTCAACAACAGTTACGCAGGGTCCAGCAGCAAGGGCACACTTATCCAGGGTGAGGGCGCAGCTCCTGAGGAGGTTCAGGGAATCGATTTGTCCCATATAGGGAGAATTTCGAGATTTCCCTCCGCCCCATTTGAGAGGAAGGCAAGGTGCATCTTTTGCCTGGTTCCTCGTCAGATTACGACAAAAGAATCATCTGGGGCGCATTTTCCAAACTTGGAATTGCGACACTTTTGGCGGATACATTCAGGGTTCCCGAGCGAGCATTAAGCCATATTCAGGGAAACCCTTCTGACCCATTTCCCAGTAGACCAAGGCAGTCATTTTGAGACACATCTCAGCCAATTCCGACGATGGAATCATTAGGGCGCATTTTTCCAGTGAGAGAGGGGTGCATTCCCCCAGGGGGATCCATCTGGGGTCCAATCCCATCAGCAGAGGGGTCCGACAGTTACCAAGACTGAGAACTAGAGCAGGGTGCACCATTTGGGACAGTTTCCAGGCCATTATGAGAGGTATAGCTGCTAGGGAAAATTTTCCAGACTTCCAGTAGTTACTGTACGAGATGCCATAGTTCGAGCTCATCCATTGATCACGCAGTGCTCATCTATTATAGGGTATTATCATTTAGTTTTCTTATTGTATTCTGGATAAAATCCTTTTGTCTTTTGATCTAGTCGAGTGATTCATTTTATTTAGCCACATTCGGCCTTTGTACTCCGTAGAGATATCATAATATAAACTTTGCAGTCCTTTGTCGCATTTGTTATTTGTATGATCATTTATATGTTGTAAATGATTAATCCTACACACACATTAGCAACGTTTCCTAGACTAGCCAAGTCAGGAACATTACAGTGGTATCAGAGCTAGTTTTCCTGCCAACCTAAGTGGAAAATCAGATAAGGATCTAGATACATCATTACCAACGAGTGGATTGACAAGAGCAGCGATGGAGCCTACACCCATTAGATGCAAGGAGCGTTGCTACAGTTGCAAAGTGCCTTGGAAGACAAATCACAGATGTAGGGGTAAAGGGAAGGTGCACATTATTGAGGTGCACTGTGACAACAAGGATGAGGAGATGCATATGAATGAAACCATAGATGCATATTTGGAGCAGTCTGATAAGGTTAGTGACTCTTGCACATCTGAGGGACAGTTGTATGGACAGGATGATAGCACATATCCTTCATCTTCCCCATCAGGTAATGTTGAGGATTCAACACTTTAGCATAGTGGTGACACTTGTGAGGATTCATATGTGTTGGCACTTAGACATGATGAGATTAGGAGGTTGGATGACCTACCGGTGGATGTAGACATGGTTTCCAGGAATTCATGTATGGAGAATGATGAGCTTCCTATGATGAGTGAACCACATTTTTCATCTTCTCAGTCACCTATGCCAGCCACGACACGAGGATATCAATGGCATTCATGATATGGTAGAGGAGCCTTGTGTGGGTATTGTACACAAGGAACATATGGATCTGCAGACCCAGGAGGAGAGGTATGGCTTGGAGATAGTTGACCTTACACATACTTATCAATATGAAGAGAGTGAATCACCACTCTTGGAGATTCCATTGATGGACCAGGTTGTGGAGACCGACAGCTTGTTGGGACACTTACTCCCAGGATCGATATACAATGATGAGGATGCACTTCTTATTGGTCGGAATGACCATAGCACGTGTCTGGACACATCTGTATGGGATCCAGGCGCAGATGATATTAGTAGCATGAGTGCACAGGAGGATACAGCTGCCCATATAGGATATGGTGCGATTCAGATAGGAGTCATAGTTGGTGATGGCGTGCAGTGGCATACAGGAGGACTTAGTAGCATAGTGGGCAGTTCAGTGCCTTATATTTTGAGGATTCTGTTGTTGGGGATTCCATTGTTGACACTAGGAGTGAGAGGCATGAGGTAGCACCTCAACGACATTGTGACTAGGAGTCACGACACTTAGTAGAATAGTTGAGATTCAATGAGGACATGATCATGGCAGCCATTAGATGCATTGATGATACACATGCATTGGTGGCAGGTTATTGTTGGAGGGCCTCGATGGCCCAAGATAGTTCAGATGGGGGACTTGTCATTGATGACTTCCATACACTCGGGGAGAGAGTGATTGTGATGAGGGTTGACTACCAAAAATTGTTGAGGGATAGGGATTACCTATTGGAGGTTGGCGAGATGTATCACAGGGCACCGAAGGAGCAGGAGGTTGAGGTGGACCAACTCACTCATGAGTTGGTGACCACACGGAGATTCTCGGAAGGCACACAGACAACCCTTCAAGAATCAGAGTCCAAATCAGAGGAGCTCCTTGAGGAAATTAGACAGAGATCCACTACATCTATTTAAGCAGAGAGTCAGATATATCCCTCAGCCACATTGCGAGAGGATGTTGGTGGTTTAGCAGTGGAGCACCAGTTGAGGGAGGAGCATGAGGAGTACCCAGGATCACTAATGAGTATGGAGAGATATGATCCAGAGATACATAAGGATGTCCATAGGTCACATGGACCACCCTTCACGAGGGGTGTTGAGACAGTTGATAACACACATACACATGAGGATTCCAAAGCTAGGGGCAGTTATGAGGACACTTCCATTTGTGTTCCAGGATTGGTTGACCTTCATGTAGAGGATGACCCCATAATACACCCAGGATCCAGGATGTTGAAGGTGTATACAGGAGATCACATGAGTATGCAGGGGCACACAATGATGAGTGGTAGTTCACAAAGACATACAGAGTTGTACAGTGGGATCCAGGGGGACACACTGGATTGCAGGGAGGAGATGTACTTAGTAGAGTATGGAGATTCCTCTCCCTTGCAGCAGTATACAAATATGGGAGATCACCTTCATTGTAGCAGTAGTTGCGTGAGTGATGATGGATGGAGAATGATTGACCCGCAATTGGTGGAGGTACCTACCATTGTACCCGATGGTTGGTGTTCAGTGATGAGTAGAGATGATTATTTACCATGGGTTCTGATGGATGAGCTTTTGGTTAAGTC
Source organism: Picea engelmannii (assembly GCA_009831015.1). Lineage (NCBI taxonomy): Eukaryota > Viridiplantae > Streptophyta > Pinopsida > Pinales > Pinaceae > Picea > Picea engelmannii. Next base: position 296,538 of record ML777127.1, read on the forward strand.
CTTTGGATTGACCAAAGCATATGATACTTTCAAGTCCTACAGTTGGTTGCAGATATTTATGATAGCATTTCCCGATACTTTCATCATTGACAACAACACAGGGGGAGACAGACAGTGGTAGGGGACATCGAGAGTTGGTAGGTTGAGACCACTTAACATGAGTGTCTTGATTGCATTCATCAGGATAGGGGTGGATCATCATGGGCAAACAGTTGAGGCCATGGGCGTGATGGGGAGTATCCTAGGCCATGGGGAAAAGGACATCTCAGAGGTTGCTACATATTCAGAATCTCATTGGGATGAGGGTGGAGTGCTTTCGACAGTTACCACTAGGGCACACCAGCAATTAGTGGCGATTGGAAGTGATGAACTTCCAAATTTGACATGGGATCTAGGAGTCCATTTGGTCAATAGTTTGTTTCATCTTATGAGGATCCAGGAGTGGAGGGTCCAGTATGGATACTTTGAGAAGATAGTCATGATTAGAGTAGATCAGTGTCGACATGATGGTCCCTGTCAGAGACTAGCATGGGACCCTGGGATTACAGGACCAAACATTTCATTGACTGATGGAGAAGAGCGAACGTTTGCAGGGGGGAGTCACTTTGATTTTCCATTGATTTTCAATATTGGGGAGAGCACGTCACTGACCGGTGATTCGTTGAGGTATTGTAGTACCTCACTATGGAAACATCATGTTCAGTCAATGGGGGTCGTTTTGAGTTTGGTATGGTTTGGTAGGATAGACCCATTTCGGGTTGAGGCCATGTGTTATTTGCAAGAGAATCATGGTGTTGATATGTTACAGAACTATACTCCACAAAGAATTGTAGTTGACATTCTGATATGGGATCCATGGATTGGAGTGTTTGGTAGTTCAACGTTTGATGGATTTGAGTTTCGAGTAGAGTGGTTACTTAGGGAGTTGACTGAGATTCCTCGGCCATTGATCATTCTACTCACCAGGAGCATGTGGGTGTCATGCGTGGTGAGCACTTGGAGATACCACATCTTGAGGGGAGTATACCTTGTGTCACGCAGGTGGATATGTGACCCTGGTATCATATGTAGTTGGATTCAATTATTGCTTGAGGACAAGCAATATTCCAGCAGGGAGGACTGTAATGTCCCCATTTTGGGACATTATATCTTTAAAGAGTGTTATGCCTACCAGGGTAGCCAGATAGGGGTGATAGAGAGTTCAAGAGATATTGAGTGGTTTTATTGGGCTCGACTTGCATCCTTCATCAACAGGATCCATTCTGCACAACTTGGTTTTGGTTTCGTTGCATTTCGACGATTTCCGTAATTTTGAGTTATTATGGGTCATATCTTAATTAATTTCACTAAGAAGGTCATAATGGGCATATTACTTGGAGAAACCTCTTAGTGTAATAGCTCATTGGAATCGGGAAGAAGAGCACTATAGGATAAGATGATGAGAAGTGACTTTTAGTGCCCGGAGAAGCCATAAGGATGGATAAATCACTTTTTAGAGGTAAAATGATTAATTAATTAATTAATTAAGTGATTTAATCAATGAATAATAAAATAAAGTAAAAGTCAGTTGGAGGGAAAAGGTCAACAAGGAATTAGGGTTTCAGTAGTGAATTAGGGTTTTGGAAAGCTATAAGAGAAGAGTCAACGACCTAATTCATCATTATGAAGATTATGACTTGTCATTGAGGAGAGAGGCACATCTCAAGAGAGATAGTTAAGTGGATTCCAGGAGGAAGACACCAGTTGGCTGATTTTGGTGTTGAGAGACACACCCTAGTCACCGAGAAGATCACACGGGTCTTCCATCATTCTTCAGCAGTAGTTACGTAGGGTCCAACAACAAGGGCGCACTTATCCAGGGTGAGGGCGCAGCTCCTGAGGAGGTTCAGGGAATCGATTTGTCCCATCCAGGGAGAATTCCAAGATTTCCCTCCAACCCATTTGAGAGGAAGGCAAAGCGCATCTTTTGCCTCATTCCTCGCCAGATTCCGACAGAGGAATCATCTGGGGCACATTTTCCAGACTTGGAAGTGCAACACTTTTGGCGGATACATTCAGGGTTCCCGAGTGAGCATCAGGCCATATTTAGGGAATCCCTTCCAACCCATTTCCCAGTAGACCAAGGCAGTCATTTTGAGACACATCTCAGCCGATTCCGACGGTGGAATCACTAGAGAGCATTTTGCTAGTGCGAGAGGGGCGCATTCCCCAAGGGGGATCCATCCGGGTTCCAGTCCCATCAGCAAAGGGGTCCGACAGTTACCAAGACTGAGAACTAGAGCAGGGTGCACCATTTGGGACAATTTCCAGGCCATTCCGAGAGGTATAGCTGCCAGGGCGAACTTTCCATACTTCCAATAGTTACCATACGAGCTTCCATAGTTCCAGCTCATCCATTGATCATGCAGTGCTCATCTATTATCGGGTATTATCGTTTAGTTTGCTTATTGTATTCCGACTAAGATCCTTTTGTCTTTTGATCTAGCCGACTGATTCATTTTATTTATCCACATTCGACCTTTGTACTCCGCAGAGATATCATAATACAAACTTTATAGTCCTTTGTCGCATTTGTTATTTGTATGATTATTTATATGTTGTAAGTGATTAATCCTACACACACATTAGCAACATTTCCTAAACTAGCCAAGTCAAGAACATTGCAGTGGTATCAGAGCTGGTATTCCTGCCAGCCTAAGGAGAAAATCAGATAAGGATCTAGATACATCATTACCAGCATGTGGATTGACAAGAGCACAGATGGAGCCTACACCCATTAGATGCAAGGAGGGTTGTTACAGTTTCAAAGTGCCTTGGAAGCCAAATCACAGATGTAGGGGTAAAGGGAAGGTGCACATTATTGAGGTGCACTATGACAGCGAGGATGAGGAGATGCATGTGAATGCAACCATAGATGTCTATTTGGAGCAGTCCAATAAGTCTAGTCACTCTTGCACATTTGAGGGATAGTTTTATGGATAGGATGATAACGCATATCCTTCATCTTCCCCATCATGTAATGTTGAGGATTCAACACTTCAGCATAGTGGTGACACTTGTGAGGATGCATATGTGTTGGCACTTAGACATGATGAGATTAGGAGGTTGGATTACCTACCGGTGGGTGTAGACATGGCTTCTAGGAAGTCATGTGTGGAGAATGATGAGCTTCCTATGATGAGTGAGCCACATTTTTCATCTTCTCAGTCACCTATACTAGCCACGACACATGAGGATATCAGTGGAATTCCTGATATGGTAGTGGAGCCTTGTGTGGGGATTGTACACAAGGAACATATGGATCTGCAGACCCGGGAGGAGATGTATGGCTTGGAGATAGTTGACCTTACACATACCTATCAATATGAGGAGAGTGAATCACCACTCTTGGACATTCCATTGATGGAACAGGTTGTGGAGACCGACAACTTGTTGGGACACTTACTCCCATGATCGATATACAGTGACGAGGATGCACTCCTTATTAGTCAGAATGACCATGGCACGTGTCTGGACACATTTGTATGGGATCCAGGAGCAGATGATATTAGTAGGGTGAGTGCACAGGAGGATAAAACTGCCCATACAGGATATGGTGCGATTCAGATAGGAGTCGCAGTTGGTGATGGTGTACAGTGGCATACAAGAGGACTTAGTAGCATAGTGGGCAGTTCAATGCCTTATATTTTGAGGAGTGTGTTGTTGGGGATTCCATTGTTGACACTACCAGTGAGAGGCATCAGGTATCACCTCAACGGGATTGTGACCAGGAGTCATGACACTTAGCAAGACAGTTGAGATTCAATGAGGACATGATCATGGCAACCACTAGATGCATTGATGATACACATGCATTGGTGGCAGGTTATTGTTGGAGGGGCTCAATGGCACAAGATATTTCAGATGGGGGACTTGTCGTTGATGACTTCCATACACTCGGGGAGAGAGTGATTGTGATGAGGGCCGACTACCAGCAATTGTTGAGGGATAGGGTTTACCTATTGGAGGTTGGCGAGATGTATCACAGGGCACCGAGGGAGCAGGAGGTTTAGGTGGACCGACTCACTCATGAGTTGGTGACCACACAAAGATTGTTGGAAGGCACACATACAACCCTTCAAGAATCAGAGTCCAGATCAAAGGAGCTCCTTGAGGAAATTAGATAGAGATCCACTAAATCTATTTCAATAGAGAGTCAGATATATCCCTTAGCCACATTGCGAGAGGATGTTGGTGGTTTAGCAGTGGAGCACCAGTTCAGGGAGGAGCATGAGGAGTACCCAGGATCACTGATGAGTATGGAGAGATACGATCCATAGATACATGAGGATGTCCATAGGTCACAACGACCACCCTTCACTGGGGGTGTTGAGACAGTTGAGCACACACGTACGCATGGGGATTCCAAAGCCAGGGGCAGTTATGAGGACACTTCCATTTGTGTTCCAGGATTGGTTGACCTTCATGTAGAGGATGACCCCTTAGTACACCCAGGATCCAGGATGTTGCAGGTGTATGCATGAGATCACATGAGTATGCAGGGTCACACAGTGATGAGTGGTAGTTCACAGAGCCATATAGAATTGTACAGTGGGATCCAGGGGGATGCACTGGATTGCAGGGAGGAGATGTACTTAGTAGAGCATGGAGATTCCTCTCCCTTGCAGCAGTATACAGATCTGGGAGATCACCTTCACCATAGCAGCAATTGCATGAGTGATGATGGATGGAGAATGATTGACTCGCAGTTGGTGGAGGTACCTATCGTTGTACCCGATGGTTGGTGTTCAGTGATGAGTAAAAATGATTATTTACCATGGGTGTCGATGGACGATCTTTTGGTTAAGTCCTTTGGATTGGCCAAAGCATATGATACTTTCAAGTCCTACAGTTGGTTGCAGATATTTATGATAGCCTTTCCTGATACTTTCATCATTGACAACAGCACAGGGGGAGCTAAACAGTGGTAGGGGACATGGAGAGTTGGTAGGCCGAGACCACTTGACAAGAGTGTCTTGATTGCATTCATCGGGATAGGGGTAGATCATCAGGGGAAAACAATTGAGGCCATGTGTGTGATGGGGAGTATCCTAGGCCATGGGACAAAGTATATCTCAGAGGTTGCTACATATTCAGACTCTCATTGGGATGAGGGTGGAGTGCTTTCAATAGTTACCAGTAGGGCACAACAACAATTAGTGGGGATTGGAAGTGATGAACTTCCAAATTTGACATGGGATCCAGGAGTCCATTTGGTCAATAGTTTGTTTCATATTTTGAGGATCTAGGAGTGGAGGGCCCAGTATGGATACTTTGAGCAGACAGTCATGATCAGAGTAGAGCAACGTCGACATGATGGTCCCTGTCAGAGACTAGCATGGGACCCTGGGATTACAGGACCGAACATTTTATTGAATGATGGAGAAGAGCGGATGTTTGCATAGGGGAGTCACTTTGATTTTCCATTGAGTTTCAATATTGGGGAGAGCACGTCACTGACTGGTGATTCGTTGAGGTCTTGTAGTACCTCACTATGACAACAGCATGTTCAGTCGGTGGGGGTCATGTTGAGTTTGGTATGGTTTGGTAGGATAGACCCATTTCAAGTTGAGGGCATCTATTATTTGCAGGAGAATCATGGTGTTGATATGTTACAGAGTTATTTGCAGGAGAATCATGGTTTTGATATGATTGGTGAAGTTTAGAACTCCTAAAATAAAGTTACTTAGAAAATTACAAGCTTGTCTACTTTTTCATTGGTCTTATAAAAGTCTTTGATATTGTGCTTAGAGCTATGGTATGGGAAAGATTGGAAAAAAATGGTATCCCTTATAAGCTCCATAGTGTTGTGATTAGGCTCTAAAAGAAGGTTATTGCAAGATGCAATATAATAACAAGTTGCCAATGGACATTAATTGTAATATTGGTATTAAGTAGGGGTGCTCCCTTTATCCCACCCGTTTTAGCATTATCGATCAAATTGAGCAACATTCAGAAGAGGAGGGATGCATTGGTATTGACATGGTTAACTCATTGGCGTCCTTCCCTTATATGTTAATGAATCATATTTTTGTCCTTGAAAAACTATTGAATATATTCACAATAACTAGAAGTTCTCCAATGGTTATGCAAAAATGATGAGCATGCCATTAATATTGATAAAACCAAGATTAGGACACTTCAATTTAAGAAAAGTGATAACTTTGATTGGTGGGATTAATATTTTGTGTTTGCAAGAAATTAATATCATGGGTTTTATGCTCTAGATGACCCTAGTTGTTATTTGGGTTGCGGACCGCCACATCTTTTTCAACCATGTGGAAGGGAAAGGGGGGATTGTTGTGTTAGTTCTTCCTCATATTGTGGATGTTGTTGTAGAATGGGGGATAAATCCTTCTCAAATATTGCTCTAGATTTTACTAAATCTTGACTACCAACATCTTATCCTAGCCAATATATACACTTATAATGATTATGGGGAGTGTGTAGCCTTCTTGTGTAAGGTTGTGGATGTGTTGTCCAACATGCCATGGCTCATTTGTGGTGATTTCAATATGGTAAAATGTTAGGAACAAAGGGAAGGGACACATCTTTCCTGCCTACTATATGGCGAAAAAGAATCTTGGTATGTCATGAAAGCCATATGTGGGCTCTGTGACCCAAAATTCAAATAGAAACTGTCAGAAAGACTGTACTACTCTATGGCGCTTGGACAAACTTTAGGAAAAAAAGGGCTCAAGAGGATTTACTAGCACCTTGGTCTATGCCCCTCTACTTGAGTAAAACTTTATTTTATTATTCATATAGTGAAAATCCTATCTAGTTTAACAACAACGCCATGCTCATGAAACACCATCTTATGCAATTTTCCATCTCTTGGGGGACCGTCAAAATGAGGTTGCCTATAAATTTATATATTTTGAATGTGTCCACTCAAGATTATGGGATGTTTAGCCTACATTTAAACTATATGGAATTTAATCCCTCGATGTTGTTGTGTTGCGAGATGACTTGTTTGGTGAGAAGACGTCATCTCGAGAATAGTCACCTTTCTCTAGGGTTATGTTCATCAAATTTACAAGATCTAGTGAGGTTGAATGAAAACAAACTTGGTTGAACTAGAGGAAGTCATGCAATGCTTAGATTGGGCTCTTCCTAAGGAACAAAAGTAAGTGCATGTGGACAAGTTACAAAATCTCCTTCAAGTGGACTTTAAAATTTTGTGTGTTGATGAAAACTACACCTCAAAAAATTACCACAAAACTACACCTAAAATGTTTCATCCATATGTTGAATCTAATTTATCTACAAACCCTATTCAGACTTCAAAATCTGCGACAACATATCATCATAGCCAACATATAAAGTGTAGACACCACAAACACATAAGCATTAAATCATTTAAATAATTTCTAGGGCAAGATCTAACCCACAAATCATAGCTAGAAATTACATTAGCAATCAACAACTAAACCAACAACAAAATCTTTCTAAAAGTACATATTAAGCATGTTAAATCAACTTAGCATTCAACCCATCTAATCATTACATTAGTGTAATAAATCAACAACCAATTCACACAAAATCACATCTATATAAATAAGATTTGCAACATAATTTGGGATGATAAACACGTCTCTTTCTATTTCACATGAAAGATTATATTAGTATAACAAGTAAGGTCATCCTAAGTTGGAAATGGAAAACCCTTGCAACTTATTCCAAGCAAATCTTCTCATAATAATAGTGAACCTTAGCTATGGCACCACATGTTAATCACTAGAAAACCCTAGCATCAATTTGTTTTCCAAAAGCTACATCAACTCAAATGAAGAATCCTCTGCAACATAATTTGGAGCAACAAGCACATATCTTTCTATTTCACATGAAAGATTATCTTAGTATAACAAATAAGCTCATCCTAAGTTGGAAATGAAAAACCATTGCAACTTGTTCCAAGCAAAGAATCTCTTAAGCATAGCGAACCGTGGCTAAGGCACTACATTCTAATCACAAGCAAACCCTAGCTTTAGTTCATTCACCAAAAGCTACATCAACTCAAATGAAGAATCACATAACAAAAGATTGCATTGTATGCATGCTTTCTCCATTATCTTGTTGTTGTTAATGATGAAGTGTTCTACTTCTCCTTCCATTTATAGAGTAAGTGAAGGAGTGAGTTACAAGTAGCATAAAAACCTAACCCTCTACTATGTCCACAAATGAAGAATGGATCCACAAGTGGAGCAATATACATGCATCAAGTATGTAGGCATATACCAATAAGTGCCAACTCACATATTGTACATATGTTTTTGAAACACCAAAAATTTGTTTGCACCCACAAGTATCAACTTACCCACTGCACACATTTTTATGCAACACTACATATTTTTATGTAACAAGTGCACCCTCCTAGTCCAATCGACAAAATAGATGAAAAGTGAGCTATCAAGCAAGACACCCTCATGAGATAATCTCCCTCCAAGCAAATGCTCTTCACACACTAAGTGCTCATACAACTGAAGGATAATGGAGAACAAGTTCAAAGCAACCAAAACTAACAAATGAAATTCATCGGTCCAAAAGTGCCCAATTGAAAGCTTAAATCCACTCGCTTAAGATGGAGGACTAAACTAACAAGTATTTATTTAAAATACTTTCCACGAAGGATTATAGTGAAATCATTTTGGCCCTAAACACCACCCAAGGTCGACTCACTATCGAGGAAGAAATTGATTTTTTTTTTTATGGAAAACTACAAGGCCTCACCGATGAAAGGAAAAAGCCACTCATAAATGTTTGGATTTCATTCCTTGTAGGGTTTCTGAAGAACAACATCAAGCATATGACTTCACTCTATCATTTGATTCACTGTTAGTAGCCCTTCATGAAATGTTGGATGACAAGGAAACTAGCCTCGATGGTTTCCCATATCAATTCTATAAGGCCGCATAGGATTTTGTTGGGTTGGATCTGCTACATTGTATAAGGAACCTCTTGGAAATGGCTCTTTGGGGTCATTATTAATTAAGGCCTTATAAATTTATTCCAAAGGCAGGAGACCCATAACTTATCATTGGTTGGAGACTTGTTACTTTGCTCAATACATCTTATAAAATTTTGACAGAGGCATTGGCTCTAAATATTAAGCATATTCTTGTGAAAATCATCATCTTGAAACAAACTAGCGTTATATGTAGGCAATTCATTATGGACAATATAATAGTAATATGGGATGGCATGGAATCGACCCAAGACTCTGACCTTGATGTCCTCTTCATTGATATTGAATTTGAGAAACCCTATGATCATGATGAGTAGCCTTTTATCCTAGCCATGCTCCAAGACATGGGGTTTGGTCCCAAGTTCATAAACGTTGTGGAAACCCTCCTTGTGGATGCCCCAACAAGTTTATTGATTAACATAAGAAAATCTAAATGCGTGGGGTTCTTTCACTTAATCTCCCAGGGTTTCCTTTTAACTCTAGCATTGTATTTTTTAGTCATCAAGGCCCTTGTGATTTAATCAATTCTCAATTTAGCATGGATATAATTTGTGATATCCTTTTTCCTAAGATATATGTCGGGCAATTTATTATTGACCATTTCGAGGATGACTCCTTGATCTGAAATTTTTACTTGATCTAAAATTCAAGATCTTTTAACCATTATTTGCATGTGAATTTTTAACTGTTCACCATCTTTGTAATGCAAAATTTAAGAATATATATCAAGCATATGAGCACATAAACAAGTAAACAAACCATCTATGAACAAGATTTGGTAACGAAGTTCACCAGACTTCCTGGCTACGTCTCCGGGTCCACTCCAACAGTGCAACCGCTCTTTAATTAACCTCAAATGCTTAAAAATTACAAAGAAAAGGCTTACATAAGAGCTCCCAAAAACCAACTTTCAGATCTGCGATTCTAGGCAAAAACAAACATCATAGGTGGCTGAAAATGTCATTATGCAACTTTTGACTGTAAACTCGAGTATGTTTGGCTCGCTCAAATGGGCTCTGTAGGCACTTTTTTGTTCGGCTACTCTGATGAAGAAACATAGAGAATATTCAGAATCCCCTCGAAATTCTGCAACTTTTGAGTATAAAGTCGACCTATTTCTGAGTCGGTTGCCTAAAACACCTCCTGGCACGAATTCCAATGCAACCTCTGCCTGTTAGATCCGTACAGTCTCGAAAAATGTGCCAGTCCTCTTCTGGAGGCACTTTTCTGTTTGGCTACTCTGATGAAGAAACAAAGAGCATATTCGGAATCCCCTCGAAATTCTACAACTTTTGAGTATAAAGTCGATCTATTTCTGAGCAGGTCACCTAGGACACCTCTTGGCACAGATTCCAATGCAGCCTTTGTCAACTCTCCTTGCCTCGGTTTGCATGCCCGACTAAATAAGCAGAGCCGCTAACCAGTTCGCCAAACTTAGCGAACCTCCTCTAGATTTGGCGAAAATCCGCCAAACTGCTGGCTTCTAGAAGGTGACATGTGTCATGCCGACGTCAGCATCTGTACTGCTGACGTCATCAGTGCGCATGTTCACTGTTTGACTTTTTATCACTGTTTTCGAAAAACTTCAGAGTGTCATAACTTATTCATACGAGCTCCGTTTGAGAAAGTAAATATATGGCCGGAATCGGGAGAACAAGTTGGATGCAATGGCGTTGGTTTCATCCAATTCTGAGAACTTTGATTTTTGAGCATTATCTGAGCCTAGGGACCCTTCTGAGACTTCTGGGTCATTCCTAAATCCTCCTTTTCTGCATTTGAGTATTTTCGAGCAGTTTTGGATCCACCTGGATCACACCTCCCCACTGAGAAGCTTTTGGACCACAAAAAGCATGAAATCATTTAGAAAATAAGTGAGGACATGTTTGTCTCACTTGTCCTGTATCACCTATCCATTCCTCCTGGAACCTGTACATCTGACTCAACAATACAACAATCAACACTGCGCTAACATTGTTAATTACATTATTCACATTCTTAATCACATCTTCATTCAACATTGTCAGACCCAACCACATACCGCTGATGAGTAATAAGCTGAATATAAACATTGAACCTATGAAAGAGATTGTACCCAAACCATGTTGACTTTTAACCATAGAAACACTATCAACCAAAATAGGTGCATCGTAGTGAATTGACACTTCCTTTTCATGTTTAAGATTCTTTTCTTCCTTACATTGTATAAACATAAGTGCCAAATTCCGACTTGCATTAACAACCCTTTTTAATTGTTGTGTAGTGCCCAATGATTTGTCATTTTTGAATGAATGTGAATGCACTATGTACTCAATTCCTTCTTTAAACAAGTGATATTGATTATGTTCTCGATAGAAGATCGCTTTTCGATCATATAAGTACGAAATACCCAACACAATTCCACAGATATCTAGTGGGACCACATCAAATTCAACCTCATCTACAAATTTAGATGTAATTGCAAACTTTAGATCACATTGTTGTGTTACTTGTAATCTTTTATCTTTGCATACCCAACCTAATGGATAA
>ML777127.1:308120-322496 GCA_009831015.1 Picea engelmannii
CTTTGCATACCCAACCTAATGGATAAGGTTTCTTGTGTGGTTTTGTTGTTAATCCCAATTGCTTAACTACTTCTTCTGAAATAAGATTAACTTGAGATCCACTATCTATGAGTGTGTCAACCTTTGTTTGTTTTGTAATCACTATTATATGAAACAATGCATTCCTCTTTCTATCCTTAGAATTGTCATCATCTTTAGAAGTAGAAGCACATGAAGAACCAATGTTAACATCATTATCAACAATAGATTTACCTTTCACACCTACTATTGTTATCTTTGTTTCATCCTCAGAATTTGATCTAAGGTCCTCAACGATAACCGTGGTTGTTTGCTTCCTCTTCTGATCCTTAAACCACTTTGGTTTCATTTCAGGATGTAGCTTCCAACACTTTGCCTCTTCATGCCCTTGCTTTTGACAATGCGAGCATGTTGGTCTCTCATCACCCTTCTTCATTGTAGTTGCATGTTTAAATTTCAACTTTTCCTTACCTTCTTTTGCCTGGATGGATTCAGCTGAAGAAACATCATGAACACTCTTCCCTTTTGACTCAATGTGAGTTGCTTGAACACACACCTCATCAAGGTTAGTTGGATTAAACATCAATATCATATAACGTAAATAAGTATGCAATCCTCCTATGTATTTGAGAAGAGTTTCCTGAGTGTAGAGAGGTATACCAAGTATCAATGCTCTTTTTCGAAATTCTTGTGTGTATTGTTGCACACTTTGTCCCTTACTTTGTCTCAAATTCTGTCAATCCATCATAGCTTGCTGCATATACTCTAATGGATAAAATTGTTTTTTAAGTGCTGAAATGAACTCATACCAAGAGGAAATGATTTTGCCTTTTGTGGCAAGATCCTCTTGAGATCTGCTCTCCCATCAAATGAGAGCAGTCCCTCCAAGTCGGAGAGAAGCCAACTGAATTTTAACAACATCTTCAGTAAACTTTTGAATCCTACAATAAACTTTAATTTGACGGATCCAATTATCCAATTTTTCAGCATTAAGCTCTCCATTATACATAGGTAATTCAAACTTAATATCAAGCTTTAAATGAGACATATTAAGATCAACTTTTGTTTTTAGTTTTTCAAATGGAGAAGGAATAGAATCATCAAGAAGAGATGGAGAAGTTGGTGGGGTTTTAGGGGGTTCCTCATGACCTCCTTGTTTTTTATCTTCTGTATGAGATGGTCCACCTTGTTCACCTTTTTTTCGATCTTGATAGAGCGCCTCTACCATCGTTTGCATTCTCATGAAAGCGTTCAGAAATTCCCCTTCAGAAGGGATAGAATAAGCTGCTTCTTCTCCTTTTGGTGAAGACATCCTTCCTCTCCTTGATCCAATCTCTGGATCGAACTCTTCAAGTTCTCCTTCACCACGCTGAAGCTTGGATTTTGTTAACATCAACTCACAAATCAATGGTTAACCTCGCTCTGATATCAACTTGAGCTAAAAATTTTACTTGATCTAAAATTCAAGATTTTTTAACCATTATTTGCATGTGAATTTTTAACTGTTAACCATCTTTGTAATGCAAAATTTAAGAATATCTATCAAGCATATGAGCACATAAACATGTAAGCAAACCATCTATGAACAATATTTGGTAACGAAGTTCACCAGACTTCCTGGCTATGTCTCCGGGTCCACTCCAATAGTGCAACCGCTCTTTAATTAATCTCAAATGCTTAAAAATTACAAAGAAAAGGCTTACATAAGAGCTCCCAAAAATCAACTTTCAGATCTGCGATTCTGGGCAGAAACATACATCATAGGTGGCTGGAAAACGTCATTCTGCAACTTTTGACTGTAAACTCGCGTATGTTTGGCTTGCTCAAATGGGCTCTGGAGGCTCTTTTCTGTTCGGTTACTCTGATGAAGAAACAAAGAGCATATTTGGAATCCCCTCGAAATTATGCAACTTTTGAGTATAAAGTCAACCTATTTCTGAGCAGGTCACCTGGAACACCTCCTGGCATGAATTCCAATGCGGCCTCTGCCTGTCAGATCCGTACAGTTTTGAAAAATGTGCCACTCCTCTTCTGGGGGCACTTTTCTGTTCAGCGACTCTGATGAAGAAACAAAGAGCATATTTGGAATCCCCTCGAAATTCTGCAACTTTTGAGTATAAAGTCGATCTATTTCTGAGCAGGTCGCCTGGGACACCTCCTAACACAGATTCCAATGCAGCGTCTGCCAACTCTCCCTGCCTCGATTTGCTTGCCCGATTAAATAAGCAGAGTCGCTAACCAGTTCACCAAACTTAGCGAACCTCCTCCAGATTTGGATGGATCCACCAAACTACTGGCTTCTAGAAGGTGACACGTGTCACTCTGACGTTAGCATCTGCACTGCTGACGTCATCAGTGCGGCATGTTCACTGTTTGACTTTTTATTGTCGTTTTCGAAAAACTTCAGAGTGTCATAACTTCTTCATACGAGCTCTGTTTGAGAAAGTAAATATATGGCCAGAATCGAGAGAACGAGCCAGATGCAATGGTGTTGGTTTCATCCAATTCTGAGAACTTTGATTTTTGAGCATTTTCTGAGCCTAGGGACCCTTCTGAGACTTCTGGGTCATTCCTAAATCCTCCTTTTCTGCATTTGAGTATTTTCGAGAGGTTTTGGATCCACCTGGATCACTCCTTCCTCACAATCCTAAAGAAACAGTTCTCGTGGGATCATACTGTTGAATGCTTGGATAATTTCAATATGACCTTTAGTTAAATCATCTGATGTGCTAAGATGTAATGTTATATATAAAGCCAACAACATATACTTGGTTGGTTGGCCTCTCAGAATTGGTCCTAGATACGACTCAAGAAAATATTTTAAGTTTCTAGGTATATCCTTTGCCTTCCATACCTCTTATCGATATCTTTTGGAGGTTATTGTATAGAGGGTGGAAAAGAAAATTGATAAATGGATCAACAAGCCTCTATCCCCAATGGTGATATTTTAGATTTGCCCCAAAGTGATGGTAGTCACCCATGCTTTTTATTCTACTTGTTGGGTCTTGTAAGGCCCTAACCTTGAATTGATCCGAGCACCTCCATCGCATGATTACCCTGGTGGTCATTGAGTGACATGGACGGACATGATGGGAGGTTAATGGCTAGAAAAATAAATTTTGGGTACCCTTGCACAATAGCAAGGTGCACCATGGACATGTTAGGTGCCCTTGCTCAGACGAGGTGCATCATAGACCTTGGAAGCTCACACTAGTTGGACGCACCAAGAGAAGCTTGGAAGGGGGCTTTGTGAGGGAAGGAAAATCAAGGGTTATGGAAGATGGCCCCATATTATTCACAAGTATGATGCATGCCGAAAAATATTGGCATAAATAACTTGACTAGATTTTATGGGCTTGGGTGCTTAGGCTACATGCGGACCCAAGGAGTTGGGTAGTCCACATTTGGGGGTTGCGACAGACGACATAAGTGTCTTTGGGCATAACCATCCATGGAGTACAATCGTGGGACACACTCATTATGCACACATCCATCGTGGAGACATTTATTGGGCACATATCCATTTGATTCACTTGGTGGGTGAGCCCTTGGTGGGTGAGCCCTTGTTGGGCGCATTTGTTAGGTGCATGGAACTTTGGGTACATCACCATTGGACATTGGACTGTTGGTGGACAAGTCATGAAGGGGACAAAGGCACCATCATGCATAGTTGAAGTTGGGAATGTGGGAACTTGGGTCTTCCTTAGAGTGAAGGGGCTTGCAAGTGCAATGAAAGTCTCATATAAAAGGAGGACGCCTCAAAAGTGCTATGGTATAAGACAAGAAATCATTCAGAGAGAGTGTAAAGGAGCTTTGTGATTATGCTAAGTTTAGGGTTGGAATAGTAGGGTGAATTACACTGGTTGAGTGAGAAGAAGAAGAAGATAGGACTTGTAGGAGGTAAGCCTACGATTTTTTTAGGGGTTAGTGATCTGGAAGGATTCCCCAAGAATTGATTCATTACCCAAATCCCATGTAGAGAAGAGATCAAGCTAAAGATGAATATGCACAATCAAGAAGTGTAGGTTTGCATTGAGAATACCAATGTCGATTGGCTATTTCGAGGTTCCATTGAATTGATTTGGGAAAATCCAGAGACATCGAAGGTTATCCTTGCCACATCTTCCCATCCAGAGTCGTCGATGAGAAGGCATGATTTGCCCATCCTCCTTATATATATATATATATATATATATAGATATATATATATATATATATATATATTGTTGCTCGATAAATTGCGATTCATCTCTTCGCTAGTGGAGGATGAGATCACATAGTTATCTCCTCGTTGGTGATAAAGGGTTGCACAAGGGTTTAAAGGAGGGAGAATTGAACCCAATCTTGGCACATACATGCATAGGTGTTTTGATTCAACCTATTCTGAGCTTCAATTCATTTAAGATTTATAGATGAGATTGATAATCACTTGGTATGTTGGGTTCCTGTTGCTATTAATTTCCTTCATCTCAGCCAAAGTCCTATTCAAAGGAGAAGCCCCTTTATAGAGAGAGTAGGCAAGCATGAAGAAGCCATGTTTTTTTGTAGATTGAAGGCCATTATGTGATGTAAAGAGTTGTAATCTTGTACTTGCATCATTTTTAATTGATCGGATTGTCATTTGAATTCGACCCAGAGACCTATCCCGTATGGGTGAACTTCGTTATCAATTTTGTTGAGTATTAGCTATGTTGTTTTCATTTTTGTTTTTAAATTATAATATTTAAATGTCGATCTTTAATGAATTAAGCCAATTTTAAACACAATTGTGGGAAATTGATAAGCATGTTAATAAATCTAAATTAGTGGTTTAAAACAAGGCATTTAGCACTAAATTTTAGATCAAGTTTGGTATAAGAATTTTTTATTAGGGATATGTCAGTTTGGATCTGCACAATTGTTGGTGTTAAATGTTAACCAACTCTAAGCTCAAGCAGGGAGAAGATTTGCTTGAAGAGTACAATCCTAAGATTGGTTCAAGACATGCATTCCAAAGGCAAGATGGAATCTTCAAGAGAAGAAAACCTCTCTTAATATGAAAGGATATTTTGGTAAGCCTTTATGGAGATGAAAACCATGGTGGAAGAATTATATCGGGAATGAAAGAAGAATGAAGAAGACCCAAGTGAAGGTTGTTAGAATTTTATAAGTTACAATTATCTTCTTTAACATTCATTGACAATTGCATGTAATAGGATCATTGAAAGATAAATAATCACAACACACAAGATATATCCTGGGAAACCCTCGTGGGGGAGAAAACCCAACAAACAATTCTTCAATATAGATTCCTTCAACCAGTATAATGTCACATTATAGCTCTCCACAAATAGACCAAGACCAAGAAACCAAGACCTCATGCACTAGACCTTCCTTGCTATGTTCCAAATACTCAAGAGAAGGAGAGTTGTGTGTGTGTACAAATGAGAGGAACTCGACCTCTATTTATACACATAATTGACTCCCGAAAATATGCAATCCTAAGAGGGGTTGTTTTGACTTTTACAATAAGGATAACAATAAAATAATAATTACTTTTCAACTGATTTATACAATAAGATTACAATAACCTTCTCGAGGTTTGACCAATACAAGTAAAAAAGAATATCTTCCTTAGTTACATCAAAATATCAACACTCTCTCTTAACTAGGAAGATATTATTTGTTTCCACAAGAGCTCATGACCATTGACTGTTGAACATATCATCATATATCCATAGTACAACATACTTCACAACCAATGCATCCAGGGCCTGTGGGTAGCTCTCAAATAGCTTCATTATGTCACTATGAAATCCATTACCCCACAATGCATTTGTACCTCATCATGTGCACCCATGTGACTTGACAACCAATGCATCCAAGGCATGTGGGTATCTCTCAAATAGCTACAACAAGTCCCCAAGACATCCACTACCCTGTAATGCATTTGTACCTCGTCACTCCCTCTGAAGAGGGACTAGGCCAAGCTTGTCCCTAAAGTGCTCGAACTTTGTCCTCGACAGTGGCTTGGTCAAAACGTCTGCAACCTGCTCCTCGATAGTCATGTATTGGAGCCTCATTGCTCCCCTCTTGCACCATATCCCTGATATAGTGATATAGTGGTTTCTCATCCATTCCAGTCTAGAGACCAGGGCACTTCTATTGGAGCAGTTTCCGACGCATTCCAACGATCTATCCTTCCGAACGAGTTTTCCAGTTGGTAGTGGTAACCGTATTTCTCCGACATCGCATATTCTTGTCGATCTATCCGTGCATGCATCATATCTGCATTCATCTTTTGATCACGGGTATTTTTATGCTATTTGATTGTATTCCAGTGACGATCCATGAGATCTAGCTGACGATTATACCCTATATTTCTAGTGTGTTATTGTATTTATGTGCTTGAGTCACATAATACATGTTATTGGGAAGTTGATGTTCTTTGCTTCCACATGCATCCTTTATACGCTGTTTAAAACTTAAATACACAACATGCACATGCAATAACCTAAAGATCTCAAACACACAACTGAAACGCATCCAGAAATCCCTCCAGTGTATTAGATCTGCAAGATAGAACATTAGATCAGTAGCAAATATCTTGATCAGCAGGATCAAGGACATTTCACTTCTCTTGTGAGAAGGCATCTCTGTTGGCCTCTGAGGTCCTTCCATGTCATTATCCTCATGAATGACTTCCTCTGGTTCAAGTGCTTCTACCTCTATAACTCTAGTAACTTCATTCTCCTCCTCATGAGCCTCTTTTTCATAATCCTGTTTTGATTTGCTAAAAGTTGCACTCTCATCGAAGGTGACATCTCGACTAATATCAATTTTTTGGTGACTGCGAATATATATCATGTATGCCTTCTATGTGTCATTGTAACCAACAAATATGCCATTCTTTTTGGATGGATCCAATTTTGTTCTCTTTTCCTTGGGGACATGCAAAAATATGGGGTAACCAAATATCCTTAGATGGCTGACTTTCAACTTCTCTCTTGAAATCATCTCCTCTGGTGTCTTGTTTTCAAGTACTTTGTGGGGAATTTTGTTCTGCACGTACATTGTAGTCTTTTCTTCTTCTACCCACAGATGCATAGGTATATTTTGATCATGGATCATAGCCTTCACTGCTTCTATGATCATCTGATTCTTCCTTCTTGCTACTCCATTTTGCCGAGGATTGTAGGGAGTAGAAAAGTCCCTCTTAATCCTAGCTTCCTTGCAATATTCTTTAAATTCCTCTAAAGTGAATTATCCTCCATTATCTGATCTCAAGGTATTTATCTTCCGCTCTGTCAGGTTTTCTACCAATACCTTAAATTCTTTGAATTTTCCAAACACTTCATTATTTTCCTTCAACAAATAGATCCAAGTTTTACATGAGTAATCATCAATAAAAGACACATAATATACATATCTTCTTAGTGAAGTTGTTGACATTGGTCCACACACATCCCAGTGCACGATGTCCAATACTCTTTTGGCTCTGTTACCATTGTTGGGAAAGGAGTGTTTCACATTCTTTCCTTGTGTGCAACCTTTGCACACGTCGTCTGGTTTTGCCTAGATCTCTGGTAGTCCCTTCACCATCTTTCTCACACTCGGTAGGGCCTTGTAATGTAGGTGAGAAAATATCCTATGCCATAATTCATTGGGATTCATAGTGTCATGAATTAATGTTGAATCTGATCCCCCTTTCAATTTGTAGAGTCCTCCCTCTTGAACTCCAATCACCACAACATCATCAAAAGTATTTTCTCTAGGCCACATAAGAACTTGTCCATCAACAAATGCAACTCTGTAAGCCTTCTCATCCAATTCTGAAATCGAGAGAAGGTTCTTCTTCAATCTAAGAACATAGAGAACTTCCTTCATCTTCATTGGATTTCCTCAGTCTAACTTGTAGGAGGCTTCTCCTACTCCTTTGATCGGATACTGATAGTCATCTCCTAATTTCACCTTGTGCGGTGAATCCTTATGAGTAAGGTTAGAGAAGGAGTCTTTATAACATTCCATGTGCTTGGAATCACCACTATCCACCATCCAAATGTCACTTCCATGAGTGACAGTTCCTATAAGGGATGAGATAAGAACATACTCCTCATCACTTGATTCATCTTCCTTTGCAAACTTCTTGGGTGGCTCATCATCTTCGACTGTATGGACATGATGCCTTTTACCTCCTTTCTTTTCCCTTCGTCTTTGAATGAGGGAAAAATTCCTAGAAATGTGTCCCATTTTTTGACAATAGAAACATCTAATATTTGGGTTATTTCTTTGGCCCTTCTGAAACTTCTTGGGTGAGGAGGGTTCTTTCTTGGTCTTTCCTTTCTTGGTGTGGGTGGCTAGGGCTTGATCATCATATGCCATCTTCTCTTCTGTTGCTTCCATCCTTGCTTCTTCTTGGTTGCAATCTTCCCATAGCCTACTGAACTTGGGTAGCTTCCTTCTTGAGAATATCCCTTGAATAAATGCATCCCATGACCTTGGGAGGCCATTCAAGGTGGTCCTCACCATTTCTTCTCCATTCACTGTATCACCAATTGCTTCGATTTTCTCCTTGATATGGTTCACTCTTGAGAAGTAAGAGTGGATGGTTTCTGAATTCTACATCCTCATGTTCTTTAACTGAGTTCTCAAGGTCATTCTTCGGTTGATGTTTTTGCCTTCAAACAATCAGGTTAAGAAATCCATCATTTTTTTTGGAGTGGATAATGAATATATGTGATGGATAAGATGGTCCTTAATAGAGTCTTCAATAATCCTCTTTGCTTTGACCATATCCTTCTTGTGCTTTGCTTTATCCTCATATCCCTCTGTTTCTATAACCTCTTCTTTAGTGAACTTCTCTAGATCATGTTCTTCTAGGAGGAGGGATACTATGTACCTCCAGGATTTGAAGTTGTCATCTCCCTCCAGCTTCTCATCAATCTTGGTTCTGGTAGTCATCCTTCCCCTAAATCACAAATTCTGGATTCTGAAGATCTGATTTAGAGAAAAGATGTGCTCCACTAGGGCACACTTGCTAGTGGTCTTGTCTTGTTCAACAACCACTCTTATCAATAAAATTGGCTCCCAAGTTAAGGTTGTTAGAATTTTATAAGTTGCAGTGATCTTCTTTAACATTCATTAACAATTGCATGTAATAGGATCACTGAAAGATAAACAATCACATAACACAAGATATATCTCGGGAAACCCTCGTGGGGGAGAAAACCCAACAACCAATTCTTCAGTAAAGATTCCTTCAACTAGTACAATGTGATGTTATAGCTCTCCACAAATAGACCAAGACCAAGATACCAAAGACCAAGAAACCAATACCTCCTATTCTAGACCTTCCTTTCTATGCTCCAAATACACAAGAGAAGGTGAGTTGTGTGTGTGTGTACAAATGAGAGGAACTCGACCTCTATTTATACACATAATTGACTCCCAAAAAGACGCAACCCTAAGAGGGTTTTTTTTTTTTTTACTTTTACAATAAGGATAAAAATAAAATAATAATTTCTTTTGAGTCGATTTATACAATAAGATTACAATAACCTTCTCAAGGTTTGACCAGTACAAATACAAAAGATTATCCTCCATAGTTACATCAAAATATCAACAAAGTTAAAGGAGAAAGAGGTGGTGTTGACCCTCCTCAAACTCGTGCATCTCCATACTCTCCTTCAAGTTCAGGTTTCTCTTCAATTCCACATATAAAGTTAATTCTATTTTTCTTACATTAAAATTAGACGTGAATTTTGATTTGAAAATGTATGATGGAGAGATTAATGCAGAGAAATTGGATCATTGGATCAATCAAATTGAAGTATATTGTAGGGTTTAGAAAATTGTGGACGAAGAAGCAAAAGTCCAGCTAGCTACTCTCCGACTAGGAGGCACAACACTGATCTGGTGGGAGAGTAAGAATCAAGATATCCTTAAGAAAGGTAAAATGATATCTTCCTGGTATGAATTCATAGGTTCCCTAAAGAAGCAATTTTATCCTTTAGGGTATATGCAATAATCAATAATGGATTGGTAGAATCTAAGGCAAAATAGAGAATAGGATATGCAAGACCATTCTCAAGAGTTTAGAAACATGGCATTGACATTGGGCATTCCTCTTTATACACAAGGAACTCTTTTGAAGTATATTGGTGTGTTGCATAGTTATTTGAGACATATTATTCTTATGTTTAACCCAACTAATCTTGATGAATTTTGTGTCCAAGCCACTCATATTGAGTCGAGGGGAAAGAATGACAAGTTCAACTTCTCAAAGAAATCAATTCAGCTAGTTGTAGGCAAGCACAAAGGAAAGTGTAAAATGAAACGAACAACCATAGTGAAGAAAGAAGATGAGAAGCCTTCATGTTCAAATTGTAAAAATTCAGGACATGATGATGCCAAGTGTGGGAAACTGCATCTAGAAATAAGACCAAAGAGGTTCGGAAATAATAAGGGTAATAAGAAGACTATAAATCCAATCCAATAGAATCTTGAATTGGATTCAGGTGATGAAACTAAGATCATGTCCATGGGAATACAATGTACATCTTCTTCTATTGGTTCTAGCACTAATACTCATACTTTAAAATCTGAAACTTTGCATGATGAAAGGGAAAAAAGTAAGTTATTCCATATTAGAGTCATCTCAAAACATAATAAGATTGATACACTCTTTGACAATGGTTCACAAGTTAATCTCATTTATGAATAATCCTTTAAGACGTTGGGACTTGAAACTAAACCTCATCGAAAACCATATCCTTTAAGATTGGTATGCGAATATGCTAAGTTGTGGGTATCTTAGCAATGTAAGCTTATATTTGCAATCACCTCTAAGTTCATAGACGAGGTAGAATTAGATTTCGTACCACTTGATATTTGTGGAATTGTTTTGGGAAGTCCATATTTGTATGGCAAGAAAGTTTTCTTCTACAAGTAAGAGAATTGTTGATTAAGGTTGGTTGTCATTGATGTCAACCCTTGAAGAAAGCCCCGTAGCACAAAGGTTTAGGTAATGGACCCAATATTGTTTGATGTAAATATGACTCATTATTGTTTTGTCATGGTTTCTAAGAAGTAAATATGGATGAAATCCAAAGTGGTCCCCTTATGGTGAAAGCCCTCACGGGAAGACGCTTTGTGGAGTAAGAGAACCCATTCTTAATTGTGGAATAATGAGATGAAGGAAAGTGAATTTGTCAGGGAAAATATCCTATATGGATAGTTCTTTTCATGTCATTTCTAGTGGTATGTGGAACGTCACATAATTCCTCATGGTTAGAGAGTTATGGCCATGAGAAGTTGGAGACCCCGGGTTTGGGTAATGGACCCAAGTTTGTTTGATGGGTAATGGTATGAGTTATGATCTATTTTCAAATAATACTATTCTATATGGATAGTACATGTCATTCCATTTCTGGTGGTATGTAGAACGTCACATAACTCTTCACGATTTGAGAGTTATGGCCTTACGAAGTTGGAGGACCCTCATATGTCATCTAGAAATCCCAAAAGGTCAAAGTAATCAAAGTGGTTTAAGATATTTTAAAAGGTAAATAATAAAGTGAAGTGATGAGTGTATTATAATTCAAAGTGAATGCAAAATAAATAATTTCAATAATGAATTTAATGGATAAATTAGAAGTGGACCCAACCCTAAAATAAGGAAAGTGGGCCAAGTGACCTAGAAGATGTTTTTAAGGAAGCTACTTGGAGAGTATAAATAAGAGGCAAGGCTCTCTCATTTCAATCACACTTGAACATATTGAATATATATAGGTATTTGAGGTAACCAAATGATATCTAAGCTGAAATTCTGATGAAAGTGAAGAAAAGAAGGCCGAAATGCAAGGAAGGATAAATTCTTTTGATGGTGCTTTCTAAGGTATGTTATTTACAGGTCATCTCACCATTTTTGCTATAACTTTTTTCTATAAAGATTCAGATCCTGGAATTTCTATGCAAGTTAGAAAACATATCCAAGTATCTGTGGTAAAAAATTCAGCTTGTGGGTTGTTGTATTTTTGGAGTTACACTCTGTGGAAAATAGGGTTTGTGGCCAGTCCTGAAACTAGTCAAAATCAGGTGTTTTGGGTAAAAACATCATAACTTCTTCATAAAAGATCCAAATTTAGTGAGACAAAATGTGTTGGTTAGTTTACAGTCTGTAGTATTCTATGTAAAAGTTTCAGATCAATTCATAAAATATTTTGTGTGGGGCACGCTCTACAAGGTCGCTCTCTAGAATAAGCCAAAATTCAACAAGGTGTGTCTTTTTTGCTATAACTCTTTTTCTGAGAGGTTCCAAGTAGTGAAACCTGGAGGAATTGTAGAAAACACACTGAAGAACATTTTGTATCATTTTCATATCTTTATTCATTACAGGTACAAAGTTATGATTATTTCAAGTCAGGGTTATTGACTAATCCAAAACTAGTCTTGTGAGACTAAAGAAAAGTTTGATGAAAATGCTAGTCTCTTGTTGTTAAAGTTAAGGAAGGTTTGCAGGAATGTGATCATATACACCAGGTCTATTACAGAGCTACAAATCATATTTGGATGATGAAATTGATGAGGGCTTTTGGTTGAGGTACATGTTGAGTACATGGTTGAGACAAGTAGTTGATGAGTTGGCGCGTACATGAAGTGTATAGTTGATGATGTTGGTACATATTGATGAGTCATAGTTGATGAGTAGTTGACACATGATTGGTACATACTTGGTACATGGTTGGATGCACATGTTTATGGTACAGGTTGATTACAGGTTGGTGCATGGTTGATGCACTTGTTTATGGTACAGGTTGATTATAGGTTGAGGTACAAGTTGATGCATGGTTCATATTTATTGGTACAGGTTTACAATGGTATATCTCACAGTGATAGTGTGACAGTGGTTCCATCATTCTACTTCTACTTCTACTTCAGGGTGGCAGGATGGGGCAAGGACAGGTGGTTGTAGCCACCTTCCAGTTGTAGCCGAAGAACATTGGGGGTTGTGGCCTCCTTCTAGTTGTAGCCAGAGAATTGGGGAGTTGGAGCTTCCCTTAGGTTGTAGCTTGAGAAAATAGGGGGTTGGAGCCTCCTTCTAGTTGCAGCTGGAAAACAAAGGAAGTCGGTGCTTCCAATGAATGTAATTCTTCAAGACATATAAGAAAAAACATTCTGTGGTTTTCTCCCGATTTGGGTTTCCACATAAAACAATGGTGTACTGTGTATATGTGTGATTGTTTATTTCTTACTGCTCATTATTGGATAATAATTCTACATTGATATAACATTTGAAGAAAAAAGATTATAATTACGCTATTACTGATTCACCCCCCCTCTTAATAATCCAACAATTGGTATCAGAGCAGGTTCCTTCAGAAATCAGTTTAACCACTGAAAGGTAGATCATGGAGAGTACCAACTCATATAAAAATGGAATACCACAGTTTGATGGACAAAAATATGATTTTTGGAGCATAAGGATGAAGACATATATACAGACACAGGGATTTCAAGTTTGGCAATCAATTATAGATGGATACACAACACCAACAATGCCACCAACAAATGACAAAGCAGTGAAACTCGGTGAGAATAATTCCAAAGCCATAAATGCACTTTTGAATGGTCTCAGTGATACGGTATTCACCAAAGTTGCACATTGTAAATCTGCTAAAGAGATTTGGGACAAGCTTCGAAATATTTATGAAGGAGATTCAAAAGTCAAAGAAACAAAGCTTCAAACTTACAGAGGTCAGTTCGAACAACTAAAAATGAAGGAAGATGAAGATATCACAACCTACTTCTTACAAGTCGATGAGACAGTGAATGCAATCATAGGATTTGGAGAAGAAATCGAAGAATCTGTAATTGTTCAAAAGGTACTAAGATCTCTTCCTATGAGATTCAACCCTAATATATCAACACTAGAAGAAAGATCGGATCTAAACTCAATAAGCATGGACGAACTGCATGGAATCTTCAGAACATATGAGATGAGAATTGAACAGGAAAATCCAGATGTAAAATAAATAGCCTTCAAAGCATCCAAAAGATCAAAGAAAAAGAAAAAGGAACAAGAAGAATATAGCAGCAACAATGACGTGTCAGAAGATGATGAAGAAGAAGTGGCCAACTTCGTCAAAAGACTGAACAAGGGAACCAACGGTAAGTACAGAGGTAAGCTTCTGTTAGGACCACACAATGTACCTTTTTGCCCATACTTTTTGCCACCATTACACTCTTGATCACTGACATTTAAACTCATATTATCACTTTATCCTATCTTTCCAAAGGTATATAACGTCTCTTCTCTTTACTATACGTTTAATCTGTTTTGCATATAATTTCACATCACTCTCGTACTTAACCATTGAT
>ML777127.1:351310-370770 GCA_009831015.1 Picea engelmannii
GATGGTAAATGACATTTGTACACCTTTTCTTCTCTTCATTTTCCAAAAGTGGCTGATTAGATAGATTTGATAATTCATTAATAAATCCTTAGAAGAGGTTTCAATTCATTCTCATGCAAAAATTTACGATCTGGGCAAAAATTTGTCTATTCTGGCCGTGACAGGATTTCACCAGCTAATTTACCTGAAAATCCGTTCCTTAGCTGGTGAAAGGCGGAGCTTTCACCAGCTAACTAGCAAAATTCAAGACGAGTTAGCTAGTGAAAGCGCAGAGTTTTTCAAAATCAAATTTCTCAGCCATGGAGAGTTCGTTTTGCATGCTTGAATAGTCGATCAACATCTACAAATCCTAAGCTTTCCAATGGTGCTTTCAAATCTACATTTGGAGCCTGGGAATCTAGTCAAATATTCCATACAATATTAGGCATCATTCTCTAAAAAATGCCAGTGCATTTTTTATCGCTAACATCTGGCTCCAACTGGGATGGAGACCTCCCTGCAAGGTCTCCAAGAACCTGGAAGACCTCGTGCCTTTAGTATTGGGCATGGATTCATTTAGCCTTTATAATTTATCATCTAGATATTTTCCAAAGTTTGTTGTTGTCTTTTCCAATCTTCTTTATCTGTAGCATGTCTGCTTCAAACTCCTCTGGAAATGTTGTTTGCACCTTGACGTGGCATCTGTTGCGGTAATATATGAAATGAGAGTATTGCAGACAGCTTGAGGTCTTTGAATTTTTATTTTCCAGCAGCTTCAAATACAAAGCATTTGTCTTGAGATGACCTGGTGTGTTGAATCAAACACTTCACCTTGCTCGGTTTCTTCAAAGAGCATCATTGTACTTTGTGAACCAATGTCTATCTCTGTTTCGATCTCCATATCAATGCAAGTTGTTCAGTCATGTCATTTCCCTGAAAGGACTCTGGAAGAATATTTTCAGGAGATAACTGATCCATATTGAATTAGAAGACTGAGCCACCCACCTAGGTCTTCTGAAATAAAATGTACCAAAACCTAATATATATTCCCACAAATCTGGATATTGGCTGCCTAGCCATGATGAAATCATAGATATTCTTCCTCCTATAAGCCCATGACTCAAAACCTTGTTAATGAAAGCACACTTCCACCCTCCAAATCCCGCATATGAACAGTACAATCCATACTGCCTGATACCAATACTTGTCTACTCTGTACTCCTTTGCAGTAAACATCATATTATGTGCTAAAATTTTAGTTGACCATGTTTAACCTTTAGTCCCAAAATCTCCATGAATCTTTGATGCTGTGCAGATAAGCCTTCCAAGGCTGTTTAATGACTCTTGAAGAAGATGGAATTCAAATTTTCCAAGTTTGGAAAAAACCCTAATTCAATGCCCCCAAAATAGGTGCCAAATCAACTTGAAAACCTCCTCCAACTGCTTTGCACAAAAAGTGGATTTTAGATTGGGCATTATAATTCAATATCTATCTTTAGAAAGAGTTTTCAAGAGATTTGGCTGAGTAAAACTTCGATCTGAGCAATCTGAGCAAAAATACACCTACGCTTCCTGTCTCAGGTTTCACCAGCTATTTCGCCTTAAGGTTTGCTAATTAGCTGATGAAAGCTCTGTCTTTCAACAACTAATTGGTTAAAATTCCACCTTTTGCGCTGGTGAAAGTTTTGTCTTAGTCAAATAGCACATAAATAAACATTTTATGTTGCCATGTATAATCTCAAGTATTCATGAGCTAGCCACAAGCTGTAACTTGGAATCTTATGTGAAATTTTTTGTTGGCCTCCTGTTCCCACAACTGTAGTTCCAGCTGAAATGTTGTGATATGCACTACCATTGGCTGAAGTATTTATTTGATGCATTTGAAGCAAATTGCATTTTTGAGTTTTGTTTGTCGTCACTCTGATTTCCAGAGCTTGATTTGTTAGCCCAATTACACCGAATCGGTCTACTCCCAAGAGTTTTTCCTGTCATCTGATTTATTGCATTATCAACATCCTGCTAATTTCTGAAGGAAACAAAGCAAAATCCCCTTGACCTGCCAGAGTTTTGATCCCACATAACCCTTGCATCTGAACAACTTGGATAAATAGAAAAACAACCAAAGAGAGCTGCATCTGTAAACTTTGGGCTGAGATCGCCAACAAAAATGTTGTAGTGACCTGTTGTGTCTTCTCTTAACTTAATAACAGACTTCTATTTCATTAACATCATAGGCAAGACTCGAATCAAAGGTTCAATGAGACAATAGCCTTTAAATTTGACAGGTGGATAAACTGTGACCCAATAATAGGAGTGATCTTAGGCCATTAACATGAATCGGGGTTTTAAGCTTATGAATTAACTCAACAGTCAAACAGATAACTGAGAGTGCATTTAAAGACGTTTGATTTGAGCGAATCAATCAATGTATATTTTAGAACAGACTCAACGTTATTGGCAAGACTTGGAGTTCAAGAGTAAATGAAATCTTGAATATACAGGGAATATAGGTAACCTTCAGTCAATTTAGGCAGAGACTAAGCGAAAACTGTGACTCAACTAACCTGTAAACGAGTTTTAAGCCGATAATTGTTCAAGTATTGATCAGAAAACCAGGATTTAAGCCATCTGATAGTTGAAACGCACACCTGTATGATACGTTTTCTTTCCAAACTAGAGTTTCGACCATCCTTTGCCACTTGAATGAATCTGGAACTGTAATTACGCGCTTGTATGAGGGATTTTCGGGCTGTTTGATCTGCTGAGATGAAGGAATTTTGCAAATGAATACTCCATCATTCCTTAGAAAGTGGCATATGATAGCATTGACCTGAAAACATTTTCAACGATCATTAAACTCTTGTTATCACCACCACCTACAATATTCCAATTTTCACCAATCGTGACACCTGCATGCCCAGCTCGGGGGGTGGGCAAAGTGCCTTGCATTTTTGGCCGTGACCATTCCATACTCTGCAAGTCAAGGACATGAAGATCATTGAAGCAGGTGGAATGAGAGCTGCCACCAAAAATCAAAAGATACCGATTTGCGTGTACTGTAGCAGTGTGATCAGACCGTGGTGATGGAGGCGTACCCACAACATTTGATGAATTACAGATTTGAAACTGGGCGCAAGACTTTGATCTCTGCGAACAATCTGAATATTGAAATGGGCGCACTTGGTTTCCATAACCCGTGGCTTAAACTATGGCTTGACTCGGGAATTTATTTGTGAATTGAGTTGCGTGCATATGTTGGTTTATGAATACATGAGAAACATAACAATACAAGATCATCTCTCTGGTAATGTTTTTCTGCCATTCCTCTGTTCATATATTATACATTTTTCCATGAGCATGCTTTAGTGTCAAATTTATGTCAAGGATGAAAGAAATATCTTATCATTGACAGGAAACTTCCAATTGAAACCTCTAGATTTTGCCCTACGTCTTCGCATTGCTCTGGGACCAGTGAGAGGCATTTTGTATCTCCACAACGAGGCTAATCCTCCCATCTTCCATCGTGACATAAAGGCAAGCAACATCCTACTAGATAATAAATTCAATGCAAGGGTTGCAGATTTCAGACTCTCAAAGCTTGTTTCATTACCAGATATGGAAGGTTCAGCTCCAGATCATGTATCAACAACTGACTGATAAGAGCGATGTATATAGTTTTGGTGTGGTTCTTCTTGAGATTTTGACAGGCATGGAACCCATTTCACATGGAAAGAACATTATCAGGGAGGTACATGTTCTGATCAATATGATCTTCTTCCATTTAATGCCACCAGGAACAGATATTAGCAGTACACCCTCCATACAATCTCATATTTATTTTGCATCTAGATGAACCAGATCTCGAAAGCTTTGGTTGGGAAAAAGTCAAATCTGGGCAAAAATACAACTTTGCTGCCATGTAATAGGTTTCACCAGTTAATTTTCCCTGAATCCGCCCTTTTAGCTGGTGAAAAGGAAAGCTTTCAACAACTAACTAGCGGATTTCAAAACCAATAAGCTGGTGAAAACCCAGAAAATCTGCCTTGGGAAAAAATCAAATTTCTATGAATCTGCAATAAACACCTGAGAGATTGATGGATGACTTCGAGGCTGATTGAGTAACCACAACATGGAGGGATGATCTAGATCGAGCCATTAAGCGTGAAAAGGGAGTCTCTTTGACTAATTAAGAAAACTGAGAGTAATCTACTTGCTCAAATAAAAGAGCTTATTCTTCTATCTACTCCTACTCTAACCACTATACTGCTTCCAGATCAGGTAAAATCATGCTTCCAATGAAGCCATACAAGTATCTGAATAACTGGTAAAACTTCTGATATGGAAATGATGAATGCGGGAAAACATAGAATACTGATATACAATTTGAAAGTGCAGCATAACCAACCTTCGTTTGACAAGAGCAATTTGACATTTATGTTGCTCGAATACTCTAGATAATCAACAAAAGGATCAATGACACTGTAAGAAAACACTTCTCCCTGTTGCTTCGACTGAACATCAGAAGATCTCTGCATACCCTTCTTCCGAGAATAGCGGCCACCTTCAACTGCGTGTAAATCTGAACAGGGCTGCAAACTAACTGCATTGTTGATGATGAATGGTTTGTTGTTGTCTGCAGATCTAGGTTCAAGTACAATGCATGCAAACTTGCTGATTTCTGTAGATGAATTTTCAATGTCAGCTGCAGGATTTTCAATATCTACCGCGGGAGTTTCCAAATGACAGTATTGTTCTTCATCAAAGACAAGCGAATCCAAGACTCCCTTGTTTTGCATAGGAAAATGAACAATCTCCTGATATTCCTCTTTTCTTTCAGGTGAAAATACACCATGAGAAACCCTTTTAAAAATTTGAGAACAATGCTCTTCTATAACTGACCCTTCATGCAAATCAAAGGTAACAGGTGTGACATAGACATCTATGCAATTCTCATAATAATCATTTTGACAAACAAAAGAAAGGACTACTTCCTGTTGAACTTGCTTCGCGAATTCACCACAACAATCTTCAAAGAGACTCTCAGCTGGAAATTCATCTTTACAAAACAAATGGAAAGCATAATGAAAACTTGCTAATGAGTGAATGCTTGAAGCTGGAAGAGACCTGCACCAATCAAGGGCTATCCCCTCTAATGAATACTTGAACAATTTAATCTTAACATATTCATGTATGATCTGGAGCCGATGAATAAACTCATGAAAATCCAACAAGTGTTCAGCTGGCACTTCCCATTCTTCTCCTCGAAATCTGGGAAGGTTGCGTTCCCATTCATCTCTAGTAGGTACTGGATGAGGGTAACTAGAAATACTTGAGAAATCACAGAATGCATACCTCTTTGCTAAGATCTTGTTCATGTCATACCAGTGAAGTCACCAACAATTTTCTGAACAATGGAGTTTCCACTGAATTCATCCTTCATGGAGTCGCTAGATAGATAATTACAACTGAAATAATTTCCAGGCTTTGTCTATTATCAAAGCTGGATCTATGTCGTCTCCCAAGGAAGCTGAGCTTCAATCTCCTCTCCCCGGAAACGACGCCAATTTGTTATCACTCCAAGAAAATCCTTAGGGTTGTAGGCTAAGGATGATTGGTAACTTAAAAATAATGTGTAGGTATGCTTGGAACAATGGGATCTTTAATGATGAATGTAATAGACAACTCATCATACATCTAAAGAAACAGTGCTTTCAGGAAACAATAATCAGATCAAGCAATTTGAAAGGAGAGGATGAAGAACACTAATCTTGATTGCCAAATACAGTTGGGTGTAGGGATTAATACAAGATAGAAAGGAAATCCTTCACTTCAAATCTATGAGCTCAATAAAGAGATAACAGTCTTCATAAGCTAAGATAAACTGAAATGAAGTACAGAAATGGAAACATGGATATTTCTGATATTGAAAACGAAAGGAGACTGCAATTTCATTATATCATAAGAGTCTATATAGTAGCACAAAAATGTATCCCAGTTTGAACCCCTTCATTCATCTCCTTCTGTAGCTTTATAGATTTACAAATTAGTTATCAGATCCTAAAACTATGGATCTGAATTTCTAGAAATAGTAAACAAACAATATTTACAAAGGAATAGGAATAGATCCTCAAAATAAGGTAAATCTTTATCTATTGGCCCTCAAAATGTGGTTGAAATCTGATGATGTGTAGCTCAGCCTCCCAAGGCTCTCTGGTTTGATAATCTGATAATGAAATTCGAATTATGTGATGTGGCTCCCAAAACCCTGAAATCTTGCCTCTTTTAAATATGGTAAATGACATTTGTACACCTTTTCTTCTCTTCATTTTCCAAAAGTGGCTGATTAGATAGATTTGATAATTCATTAATAAATCCTTAGAAGAGGTTTCAATTCATTCTCATGCAAAAATTTATGATCTGGGCAAAAATTTGGCTATTCTGGCCGTGACAGGATTTCACCAGCTAATTTACCCAAAAATCCGCTCCTTAGCTGGTGAAAGGCGGAGCTTTCACCAGCTAACTAGCAAAATTCAAGACGGGTTAGCTGGTGAAAGCGCAGATTTTTTCAAAATCAAATTTCTCAGCCATGGAGAGTCCATTTTGCATGCTTGAATAGTTGATCGACATCTACAAATCCTAAGATTTCCAATGGTGCTTTCAAATCTGCATTTGGAGCCAGGGAAGCTAGTCAAATATTCCCTACGATATTAGGCATCATTCTCTCAAAAATGCCAGTGCATTTTTGATCGCTAACACAACCCTTACCTCCTAACCCTCCAGAAGACAACTACCGTAGAGAGGTAGAAAATCAATCCGATGCTGGAAGTGCTATTGCTCCTCCGTTAGATAACCCAGAAGATGCTTTGGTTATGGTTGCAAATCCCACTACATCTGTGTCGGTAACCCCTCTTGAACCACTTTTAGTTCATTTAGACTCCCTTGGGAACGTCATAGACGAAGAGGTCCCACGATTACCAGAGATGATTTTTACCGAAACATATATGGGATCCACATAACCAATATTTGGTGATGAGTATAGGACTCTTGTTCATCCTAGCACCGCAGTAGAAACCAATCCCACACCTACTTGTTATGTATGAAGGACTTCATCGGGATGCGATCTCTATGAACATTTCGAATCTATTCGACAACCCTTTCATCCTCATGACCCTCCTAGTGAAACAGGACCATCCGGTCAAACCATGAATCACCCAGTCGATCAGGTTATTAACCCTACTTCTACACCAACACAAGTCCATCCTAATACTGGACTCATCACCTCTACTCACCCCCAAAGCACTTCAATATCTACCCTCATTTCTACAAGCTTCTACTCTACAGCTCCACATGATCCTGCTGGGACATATTCTCACCCGAGAGCACAGACCCCTGCTGGCCAAACACAACCGGCTGGAGGGAAAACACCATCCAATGAACCTTTCCATGGCAGGCCTACCCCTCCCGGGGGACAACCCCCTTTTCATGCTCTTCCTGGAGGGAAACTTCCATTTGCCAGTCATACCACAGTCATAAATCCACTGCTGGAAGGGGGGCAACCCTCGTTTGCTGGAAACCCTTCAAAATCCTGGGGAGTATCTTTAGGAGGCACTTTTACTCAACCCCATGTTGGGGGGCACTTGCATAATAACCCACTAGGAGGAGTATCCAATCCTGTTCCTTCCAGAACATCTTACGCACAATCTTATCCGGGCGGCATCCCAAACACCACCTGGACTTTTCCGAGACCACAGTCTTTTCCTCCTCATGGGTCTAATGTGTATCCATCTCCGAGATCTACTCCTTACCATTCTCAAGGGAAAAATATTTATCCTCCTCATGGGAAAATAAATCACCCAGCCTATAATGCTCAGAACCCACCGGGTTATGCCCATGTTTCTCAACCATCTTCGAATCCTGTTTATCCTGGCCAGCAACAACCGTATGTAGGAGGACCTACTGTTTACAACTATCCACCTAACCCACTTTATGGTCCTACTGGTGTTCCTATGCCTCACCAATATCATTCACAAATTAACCGACAACTACCTTTCCTTGCAACTCTAGATCTCCCAGACTTGTCTCGGTTAACTAACGATCCTATTTTTCATTCACCGGTTTGGCCAGTCATCCCAGCTAAACTTGCTTATGATATTCCAAAATTTGACGGAAACCCTGGAGAAGATCTGAACAACCATGTGATGACTTTCCATTTGTGGTGTTCATCAAACTCCCTCATGGATGATTCTATACATTTTCGTCTTTTCCAGCGAACACTTACCAGTTCGACAACAAAGTGGTATATTGAACTACCACGTGCTTCTTTTCATGATTTCAATTCCCTTGCCATGTCTTTCCTCACACACTTTCAACTGCCTATTCGCTACGAGACAGGTATTGAACTCTTGACCTCCCTTCGTCAAACTAACTTCGTGCATATCTCTGACCATATTCATGAGTGGATGCGACGACGAAGGATGATCAAGGTAGTCATTCCTGACATGCTCTTGGCAGAATGGTTTACTAAATCACTGTTACTCCCGATCGCTCACAATGTCGCTATGGGTGGTGTGGTCACAGAGGAACAAGCCATCGCTCGGGCTCAGTACTTAGATTTGGTTTATTCCCAATCTGGTACTTTGTATGATTTGCTTCCGAATGCTGCTCGAGCTAATACCGATCCTTCTAAGCCATCATCCTCATCTCATGCAGATGGTGTTATTGGTTCCGTCAAAACTCAATCTTTTTCCAAATAAACTACACCCTCCTCTACCTCCCCCCAAACTCAGATCTCTGAGGTGAATGCAGTTCAATCTGCCCCTTCACAACAATCCGGAGGTAAGAATAAGACAAAGAACAAATTAAAAAATAATAATGAACAATCCAAAAATCAAACACCTTCTACCGAAAATCAACCGCAACGGAAACTGAAATTCCTGTGTATCATTTGTGGTGACGATCACTACACTCGATATTGTTCACTTCACAATGAAGTGGCCAAAATTTTCCAAGGGAAGTCACAACCCGCTGTGCTTACTCAATCTTTTCCACAACAACAATCCATGGTTTCTCAAACCCCCTCTCCTGGGGGAAGTTCTAGCGATCCTAATGACGAGGCCTCATTGAGTGCACATATTTATATGTTTAATGGGATCAATTTGATCACTCGCTCTAAGACATACGACACACCAGGTAACCCTGACAAAGGAAAAGACACTAATGGTACTTGTACTTTACCAGATCCATCATCATCCTCCGTTAGTCTTCCATCGGTTAATCCTCCGTCTGGGCCACTCTAGATTGAGAAACCCACATTCAAATTTATCTTACGCCCTGCTAAGAGCACTATACGTAAAGCTACCTTTAATCCTAGTTCATGTGCTGCCCAAAACTACAACATTGTTGAAGATTTGGATCAAGCACCGTGTGCTATGTCTGTGTTAGAAGTTCTACAGCACTGCCCCAGTCAACGTAGAATGCTCTTGGCCGCTCTTGGTGCTGTTGATCCTGAGTCGTCCAGTCAGATCATGTTTAACTTGGACAATTATGCGTCTCGACTCTCCCACCAACTTGCTTTCCAAGTTGATGTTGTTGTTCACAATCAACAAATCCACCGAACTATTCTGGATGAGGGAGCCTCGACTTGTGTCATATCTTTGGTGTGTTGGAAAGTTTTAAAATCACCAGCACTCAACAAATCCCCAATGATGTTACACGCCTTCGACGGGTGAGGTTTTCATCCCCATGGGCTTTTAGAGTCCCTGCCCATCCAATTGGGTGGAAAAACTATTACTGTTGATGTCGAGGTGGTTGATGCTCCCCTCGATTACAACTTGTTACTTGGAAGAAGTTGGTTTTATGCTATGACTGTTGTTGCCTTGTCATTTTTTCGATGTGTCCAATTTCCTCATCAAGGCAAAATTGTCGCTGTTGATCAGTTGGATTTCTGCACGACCAATGCTCGCGCCCCTGATACCAACAATATTCCTTTCTTGGGAGACCACAAGATCACGTATGAAAGCGTTGGTGTTGGCTTACTGAAAGATTCTAGCCTCATGGGTACCTTCCCTACACCACTTCCACCAACTACACATCATATTTCCACCGTCGATATGATTTCGACCGCGGCTTATCAATCTTTGGAATCATATGACCCTTGGATTGTACCTCATCCGTTGGAATTCGATGCACTAGGTGACACCGTGCCACCTACTCCAGTCGAAACGTCATATGTTTCTACCCAATCCACTTCTCCCTCATCGGATGCCCAACATCTATTGGCACCTGACAGTTCTTTGATGCAATCACGGTTGAGTTCCTTGTCATCTGTGATCTACTACATTTCCCCAACTTTTCCTTTGGATGAATCTATTCTGGAAATGTTCCGCATTGACAAGTTACCTCGGGATACTAACCGTCACCGATCCTCTTTTCTTCCCCATCGTGAAGAAATTCCGATAGATATACAGTCTATCTCCCCTCCTGGTGTTGATTTTTCATCATCTGCCATGATTTCAACTTCCGACGATTTGGATCTGGTAGTGGACATGGTGATTTCTTCGGTAGGATTATTGGAGCCTGATCTCCTTACTCCTATCAAGACCCTCGACATGTGGTCCTTCTCGAGTGATTATCTTCCATCCAATGAAGATCTCCTGGAGGCGATGGCCGAGTTTTGTCCCTTGACATGGTATCCTTCCAGAGTGGTATTCTCTTGGAAGCCATGATCAAGAAGCAACCACGAGCATCGTTTCTCTTCTTTGTGGCAAGCTCGTTAAAAAATGAAACAAAGGCCTTGAGTATAGTTCTTTTCCTGTGTCAAGCTCGTTAAAAAATGAAACAGTCACCTCTCTTGAACCTTCTTTTCCTCCACCCTTCTCCTTTTTCTCATCTACTAAGAGAAATTGGTGACAACCTCAGAGCCGGTGAATGAATTGAAACTTGGAGGGAATGTCTCCAGCCTTTGATGATCATTCTGGAGTTAAGACACTAGCTTTTCAAGCTGGGGGCATATCGAGCTTAGTCTTTGTTCTTTCTCGTGCTCGTAAATACATGAGAATGAATCCGGGTAGACTTTTATCTCTTTTTTGGACCTGTATGGATACACGAAAAAGGAACCCCATAGAGTCTCCTTTAAGCTCTTTTCAGACTCTCTAAATATGAAAAGATTGCCGAGTGATCTTGCTTCCTTTCCCACTCGTTAAAAGGTTTGAAAGGGCATCTTTCGAGTGATAATTTATCTCTTTTTCGGCCTCACGAGACTAACATTACGAAAAAGGACAACACTGGAGTCACCTTTAAGTTCTTTTCAGACTCTCTAAACATGAAAAGATTGCCGAGCAACCTTGTTCTCTTCATGCTCGTTAAAGTATTTGAAGAAAACGTCTGTTGAGTGATAGTTTACCTCTTTTTCGGTCTCGTCAGACTACTTTACGAAAAAGGAACTGAGAGAGTTCTCTTTTAAGTGTTTTTCCAGACTCTATAATCATGAAAAACCTTCAAGTTTTCTGTCTTTGGAGTTGCTAAACAAAACATCGACAGGCCCATATGGGACCGAACCCTTACTTATTCCAGTTCATTAAAAAAAGGAAGAGGAACTTACCAAAGGTGAGTTATATCGAGCATGTGTTACCCTCCTCGAGATCGTTAAATTAAAAATAGGTACTCGTCTATCTGGATGGGGGAAAAAATTGAAGGAAACAAGCCAAGCAGTTTTTTGAGAACATTACCAAGTAACTCTTAGAGTTGCCCTTGAACACGACACTTTGTCTTTGCGCACATTTTAATCCACTGAACCAATCCTCTGAGTTTTTCTTACTCCTTTGGGTCACCTGACGAAAGTCATAGTATCCACTGCATTATCGTGTTTTGGTCCATGCCACGTTTCTGTTGTTGTGCCTCAGTGTTCAAGGGAAGTATCCGCCTCGAGAGTAACCCATCACAAATATCTTGTCTCAATACCTGTGTTAGTCCATGTTCATTTGATCTACCAATTACATCTCTGTGTCTGTTTCGTGTCGTTGATGGGGGATACATCAAGGCCCTCCTTAGACGAGTCTATTCCTGTCGACTTCAACACATTATCCAGGAACTAGACTTAGAAACCAGTTAGTACTTTGGGACCTGCATGCCTCAATGGCAGGCCTCCTCACATTCGACAGTGGGTTTACATCATTGACCTCTGATCGGATGATTCCATGGATGTTCGACTTCAGCTCATCCATTCACATTCATTGGAATGTACTAGGGTACCTTGGTAATCATTGACATTAATGGTGATTTCCCTCGCGCTTGTTAACAATTTACCTCATTGACCGGTAATCAAGTGGTTTCTGCCATGTTCGACATCGAGACATCTATTCACATGGTTATATTCGTACTACATCGAGATCAGTAAGAAGACCCTGGGTTGAGTGATCACTTTGATATGTACTTTTCCCAGGTTGCAATGGAATTTCTTTTGAACAATGACACATATACTGTTACATAGATCCACTTTGTATTGGTCATGGCTATGTCTTGTCATCTCGTAGATCCACTGTGTATTCTTCGTGGCTACGATCAGTTCAGGTCATAAGGGTATAGATCCACAGTGTATTTTCAGTGGCTATACCTTTTTATCAATACAATTATGGATCCGCAGTGTATTTTATGGTGGCCATATCTTGCAAGTCTTGATCACCCAAGCATAGGTATGCCTGCCTTGGGTTTGAAACATGTCATAATATTTGTTGGATGTTTGTGTGCATCTTCTGTCAGGTTTTCTGCGTCTATACCCTTGCTTGAAAGTCTACAAAGAATTTCAATTATCAGTTCTCATCTTCTAACTTCATACTTTGGGGGGCAATCTGTTACACATAAAAAATACTCACTTTGATAGTGTCGCAAGTGTCATCATTACAAGGGTCGCAAGTGTCACATTTTGCTCACAAGTGTCGCAAGTGTCAAGCAAAGCATACTTTCATGATGCCTATGTCATACTTATAATGACATGAGAAGGACACTTGAAACACATCAAACACTTGATTTGGAAGAGGAGGAATGGTTAACTGGGCTTATGAACCTCTTTCCATCTAAAAGAACCCAAAAAAATGAGTTTTTGGAGGAGAGCGCTCCCCTATACCTCTCTCAGGAGTGCTGGCGCCCCCCTATACACTATATGGGAGTGTTATAACACTACCTCTGCCCTTTTGGAGGAGTGCTACTGCTTTTGGGAGTGCTGGCGCCCCCCTAAAGCCTACTTGGGAGCGCTATAATGCTCTGATGGCCCTTTTGAGGGAGCACTACCTATTTTGGGCAACAGTTGGTTTGTTGAGATGAATGGGGGAAAGATCTTTTCAATCTCGGAAGGCAGTTGCATTCGAACCCCTAGTCCAACCATGATCTTAGGGAAGATCCCTAACTCAAGGAGGAAAATCCTCAACTCACCCCAAAGATATATCAAGTTGTTGAGCCTCTCCAAGGCTATATAAGCAAGATTTCTCATGGTGAAAGGGGGATCTGGATGGAGAATCATACCAAACTTATGATCTCATAAGTGATATTTGGAGAAGTGATGAGAAACAAGAAACCTATGATCTCATAGGAACACACAGTGAAGTGGAGGCTAATCAGTGAAGCTATCTTCATTCTGATCATGAAGCTTTTGAGCAAGGGTTAGGCAAGGAGAACTTGACGAAACTGCTACATTCCATCTATGGCTATAAGTAACGTTTTGTCCTCATTAATGTAATATGCTTGGCCTGTTTCTTTCTAATTTGTGTTTGACATTACATGAATTTGTCTCTAAGTAGATAGGTCTGCTTCGAACTAATCTCGATAGAATAGGAAGTGGTTGTACTTTGTTTGTCTACATGGCTTATCCAGGAGCTCAAGATTAGAGTTCAACTCGGAGCGTGCAGGGGCAAACACCGGTAAAAGGTACGTCTTTCCTCCTTCCTCTTCATGCATTAGTTTGTGTAGACCTAAAAGGAAGTCAGTGACCATGATAAGCACTTTCTGTCTTAGAGTTAAGAGTCTAGCTCTTTGAGGAGATCTACCTGTCTGCAGGAAGATTTTCCTTCAACAGTAATAGGTACGATCATGGAGGGAAAATAGTTTTAAAGACTTGTTGTTTTTTAGGTTGTTGTTTCTATTTTAGATTATGTAAGAAAAATCCCCAAAATTTTGAATTAATAGTATAACAGAATCAAAGGTCGTTTCCCGTATTTGAGCTAAACTGAAAACCATGCATGAAATGAAAGAAAACATAAAGCTATTGAACAAGGTGAGGCATCAACCAAGGAAGAATCTCACTTTGTGACAGAAGAAGAAAATAGATAAGCGAAACTTTAATGAAGCATAAGATATAGAAATATAAGTAATTCATAGGTCTTGTACCTGCTGATAGCCGATACAAAGGAAAAACTATAAACGATTAGATGACTAAATAAATCAATCACCACAGTATAGGTTGTACTAAATTGCAGCTAAGCATTCATTAAAGATATATAAGAAATAATGTTAAATATGAAATAACAAAGGAACACATAACTCAAACTTGATGGGATTTGGAGTCTTCGATTTGCATTTGTATTAATTATGGCAAATTGAAAAATTTCTCTGATACAAATCGGCCAAAGAAAAATCCCTTGGTGTCTCTTTCAAAATTGTATTTATACAAAGAAAATCATCAACCCTATACGGTTGGTATTCTCCTAATCTCCTCGGTGCTACGGTTACATAATACAAATTTGAACTGTTTGCGCGGTTATTTTTACTTTTCGAACAGTTGGACAAAAATGAGCATACATGCGTTACTTCATCATTTCTTTGAAGCTCTTCCTTCGCCCGGTCCATAACACTCGATGCACCTGTCTAGAAACTGCACCAAAATCTTGGAAGGTTATGTCGTATCCTTTGCTTCACACATATACAACTTCCTCTGAATTTGGGGTAGCCTGTGTTCAATATTTTCCTTTTCAAACTTTTTCTTCTGCAGCTGTAGATTAAGATTTATTAGCCACTTGTCTATTTGGGTGATGTCAAGCTGTTTCAATTGTGAAATATCGAGTTGGGATTCATTCCAACTCTCCTTGATATGAAGTTGATGCCTTCCAACATTGATCTGTCATAATAACTCGGGACAATCACCTTTACCAATGCCCAGTGTTTTTGTATCTAGCTGATCAAACACTTCTTCACATTCTCTCTTAACTTCTCTTTCCATTTTCCTTCTTTCAGCAATATTGGCCTCCCATGTTTTTAATATAATGTCTCCCTTGATCTGTTCTTCTATAGTCGGCTTTGGGGTGGCTGGCACTTCCTCTCTAGCCGAAAATGCTACTGCCTTTTGAAAAGAAACGCGAGCTGTTGTAGCCTCTTTTTCCCTGAAAGTAATATTATCCAGTGAGTGGCTTATTTTCAAGAAGTAATCTTGAACGAATTCTATTCTAGAAAGCATGTTTTGTTGTTCTGCTTGTAGTTTCTCATGCACCTCTAGTACTTGGGCTCGAAATGTTGTTATATTCACAACTTGTCCTTTAATGAACTTCAACTCAGCATGTAGTTGTCTCACTAATTCTTCCTTTCGAATAACCTGTACATGACTCACTTGCATCTGCTTGTTCGCTTCATCCAAACTAGACTTCAACAATTTCATTTCCTCTTTGTCCACAGTTCGGGCGTGTTAAACCCTTTGATTTACCTCCTCTTGAATATTATTCTCTGTGTGCTTTACTTGGTCCTACAACTGAGCTATCATTTGATTTTTATGTTTCAGCCTTGTTTTGAGGGAGTCAACTGAGTATAAATTGGTCGTCGCCAAAGCTCCCATAGAGCCTGCTACTTCTATGGCGAAGTCTTCCTCTTCTAGGTTTTTCCCGTCTACGAGCACTCTGTGTTTCTTCACCATTGCACCTTCTCTTAGATTCATTTCTTGTTTTACTACGGCTTTCCTCTTCTTACTGAAAAAATAATCAGAGGAAGGTATCTCTTCTCTAGAGATGGGAGTAAGGTCACTTGCATATATGACTTCCAGATGGGGAGTCCCAAAAGTTGACTGTAAAGGATTTAATGATGTAATGGGGCTACCCAACTCTGTAGATCGATTTTCTCCTGCTGTTTTAGGGATATCAGTAGGAATAGTTGATGATAAAGGAGGAATCGTTTGACTTGAGTTTGAAGGGGTCTCAGTTTTGGAACTCGTTTTAGACACTGGATTCTTTGATTGTGAAGCTTCTGCCTTCTATGAAGACACTTCAGTGTTCTCTGGATTTTCTTCTACAGTCCCTTTATCGCGAGCCTCCGATCTGAAACCTAGGGGAGTAATTCCCTAAGCTGGAGGAGGAGTCATTGATTCCCCATGCAATATCTTCGGCAAACCACTTCTCTTATGCTTCTCGAAAGTCAGAAAGTTGGTTTGTAGGTCGGGTGATAGTGCCTGAACTCTGTCTAATATTTCCTCATAGGTTTTGGCTCCTTTGAACATGTCGTCGCAGGGGGAAACTTCATGTTCATACATCTTCATATTGCAGTGAGTAAGATGATTTCCTACAATTTGATAAGGGTCAT
Source organism: Picea engelmannii (assembly GCA_009831015.1). NCBI lineage: Eukaryota > Viridiplantae > Streptophyta > Pinopsida > Pinales > Pinaceae > Picea > Picea engelmannii. Next base: position 367,838 of record ML777127.1, read on the forward strand.
GTTTTCTGAGTTCAAGATCTACCAATTTGATGTCTTCCAGTGTTGCAGCTTCAACCTTGGAATGACCAAAATTGAACAATGAACACTTCCCAATCTGTACAGGAAAAAGTGGCCAGAACTTCTTCTGATATGCTTTCAATTCAGTGTCGATTCCACCTATTATTATTTGGTAGGCCACCTCCCTACACACCAGCATGTCGGGAAGGAACTTCGAAAGTGCGTGAGGAGGGATCGAGCACCCGAAAACTCTGACATAGGAGAAACCCTCTTCAATAAACCAATCTACAATCGCCCTGAAATTTCCCACGATTTGCTCTGAAATACGAGGTGGTGCATAACCATACAAGATTTGGTGCAAAGGTATCACTACGTAGTGATAGATTTCATAAAAGAAATCTTTAACATTCTCCTCCCATAGTTTAGAGTGATAAACATGAATGGGGTCCGCGCAAGCTGGGTTCCAACTCCAATTCATCAAAGGGAATGGAGTCATGTAAAAGACAACATCCATAATGTAGGCATACATGTAAAAAGATGCAGGTCAGCCTTTCAATTTTTCTGTTTGGTACTCTGCAACCTCATTATCTAGATTGTCTGATAAAATTTTACCCTAGTTGAAATTGAAGCGCTCGTCTATTTCGTGTAGAAGTGGTACCCAGTCTGCAGGGAAATGGGTAGGGATTTTCCTCCTGAAGAGTCTACATATCATCAGGGCTATATACACCATGTACTCGTTCAATGAAGCTATGGCATAACTGCCATGGGTATCGACTCTAAATGTTGTTGGAATTCCCCACCAATCTTTGATTATATTTGGATATGTTTGATCGAATTATGTACACTCCTTTATTTGAAATTCCGCTATAAATTCAACATTATAAATGTATTTAGAAGTAGGGGGCAGTTTGTACATTACTTGGATGTGCTCGGGTCTGAACGAGCCGACGATGACCCCTTGGCTGTTTAGAATGCTCCTTGTCTAAACGTCGGTTTTCTCTAAAGCCCAGCATACCATATCATTATATGGCATGAGCCTCGGTCGTGTGGCTATTTTGTGAAGCTCAGACTCTGCTATGTATCTGAGTTTATTTTCAGTCCTTTCATCTCCGAAATATTGGGGGCAATTCCTAATCTCATAATCCAAGGTTTCAAAAATCTGCCTCCAGGATTTGATTGAATCCACAGCATGTGGCGTAGTGTCAGATATAACATCTCCATCCAAATTCGAGCTTTCACCTACCTCCTCACTCTTCTTAGGCGCTTTTCTGGGTGCCATGATGTTGTGCTAAAATGAAAACCTGTTACAGAGAAGAAATGCGTGAGTTATTCTGAGTGTAACTCGCTCCTAGTATGAGAGTAAGAATGAAATTCAAAATAACAAACCTTTATTTCCCTTTAACCTGTCTTAAATTTAGCTTACCGATACAAGTGAAAAAAATTAAGTGCTTTAATGGGGATGGTACGCCTGGAGATACGCAACTAATGTCAAAAATATCCCCATTAATCCATTATAGATACTGCCACATATCGACGATTCAAAACTGGGATTCCGAAAGGAATGTCATCGAAAACTTCCGAATAGTGAAACACAAAAAGTTATTTAATACCTTTAAAGCTCATTTTAAAATTAAGTTAATTACGTTTAAGCGCTTAATGCTCTCGGGGTTTCGTGTTTCGGTGTTTCGAGCATCGTGTCCTCAAGAGGTATGACACAAGTAAATCCTGAATCGCGAAACCACGATGGGATTTATTTAGGCGCTAACCACTTTTTTTAACCCTTTAATTAATCGTGATTAGGGGTTAGTCTTTACTTTCCGTGTATTGGAGTATCGGGATTCCGACGACTCTTTAACTTAAGAAACCCCGAATCGTGAAATTGCGATTGGATCTATTATCATTAAACCTTCTTACTTCTTAATAAACATAGCATTAACTTTTAAGAATTTCACGACTTCGGGAATCGGGGTTTAAGGAGACTCAAGGTCGATTCTTTGATTTCCCAAATTGCGATTGATTAACGATTCTGTTAAGTATGTTTTAAACCTTAATTAATGAAGACTAAAAGGTACTTCGTGAAGAGCACATCGAGAAATTTGGAATGCTACTTAAGTTGAGATGGTCGGAAAAGAACATGTGAAAGGCTTAGAAAGCCTTTAACGTTTTTAATTATCACTTTTAAAATCTGTTCAATTCCTCTCAAACAATCACTTTTTCGAGACTTCGGTACCGGGACTTTGGGGTTGTCATTGAAAAACATGCTTTGTGAATAACCAAACCCCGAAACCCAAAAATCCCGAATGACCTTTTGACTATTTTTTAGAACTAAGGGCGGTTCTGCAACCAGAGAAAAAAGAAGACTCGGATTTAGAGAAGAAAGATACACTTTGTTTCAACACCATCCTCAAAAAAAAATAATATATATATGTATATGTATATGTATATGTATATGTATATATATATATATATATATATATATATATATGTCTATGTCTATGTATATACATATACATCTACAATATATATACATATACATATATATATGTATATGTGTATATGTATATGTATATACATATACATCTACAATATATATACATATACATATATATGTATATGTGTATGTATATACATATATATGTATATGTGTATGTATATACATATATATGTATATGTGTATACATATATATATATATATATATACATCTGCATATACATCTATATATATATATGTATATGTATATGTGTATGTGTATATGTATATGTATATATATGTATATGTATATGTATATGTGTATATGTATATGTATATACATATACATCTACAATATATATACATATACATATATATGTATATGTGTATGTATATACATATATATGTATATGTATATGTGTATGTATATACATATATATGTATATGTGTATACATCTACATATAT
>ML777127.1:378832-451198 GCA_009831015.1 Picea engelmannii
TTATTGGAGGAAAGTGGGGGATGGATGACACTTGTACGAAGGAGAATTATTAGAAGATTTTTATTAAAACTTAAATTAAATGAGATTTAGGGAAAGTTGGGAAGTTCTAAAACTCTATAAAAGAGAGGAAGGAGGAGGAAGTATGGGATGAACCGTTAGTGTAACGTTACGCTGCCGGATTAGTGACTTGACTGATTTACTTGTGAGGAGTTGGGATTTCCCAGCTCGGATAGGAGTGGTAGCTTGGCCTTGCGAGGTGAGATGGGAGCTAGACGTACCATCTGGATAGTGTGTGGCCCCTCTACGGCTCAAGAGGCTAAGGGGGAAGCAGAGTACCCCTAGCGTTGGTTGGGAGGTATCGGTGAGGTCTCGGTGGTCGGCGAGCGGGAGTGGCACGAAGCGTGAGACGTCATTCGAAGCGGGCGTCAAGGCAACGCTATGATTTCTATTTTAGTATAATAGAGTGCATTATGACTATGCTGGGATCGGAATAGCGGATGCAAATGGATTGATTGGCTGTTTTAATTATTTGCTCGACAATTAAAATTGTAATTGCCATAACTGCTGTTTGTATTTAAATCTCTCAAGTGACAGGGTATTATTTGATGCAATCATGTACAAGTTTATATTACATATGTTTCTTGTAAGAAATACAACTAATAAGATATTGAAGGGCTTATCGATAAAATATTGGCAATAACCATGTTTCTGTATAATATCAGAGTCGAATATAATGCTTCCAATAGAAAATAAATATGGTTATTACCTTATTGCTTGAGGAGTGACAGTATTGATGAATGAGTTCTGAGCTAACAGAGTATAACTTTGGTTATTGGATGCTTTAAACTATCTAAGGTACATATATATATAGGTAATGCAACACCATTCAATTATTTAATATTGTCTGAATGCCCCTTGAGTGAGAGATTGAGTTGATCCGTTGATGGAGTATAACACAAGGTTTTGAACGCTTTAAACTTTTTAAATTTACTTTTTACCGCAAAATTTACCTAGTATTACCTCTAGGGTTATAAGCGAAATTCCATACAGTTGTTAATTGAATAATGCCATAATACCAATTGCCTCGATAATTTTAGCTCTGATGATAGATCATGGGAATGGAAATTCTGTTAATTTTTTATGTAATCACCGCCATCAAGGAATCCGCAAGTCTCATCACATATGATGACTGGTGGGGACTTTCTTGTCATTATGTTTATAAAATTTGTTATACACATCCTGACGAAGAGCACCTGTTCGTAAGTTCCAAGTGTTGGAAGGATCATGGCCGAGGAATGGGTAAAATCTGCTCCAGTTTTGCGAGAGGGTAGATTAGAGTGAAGTCTTGTCGGCTTAGAGGAGGTTCTTACCTTTAGAGAGAAGGCTAGTGAGGAGTTTTTTTTGCTGTCTTTGTTTAGGCGTAAAACCCCCCTGAACTTTTACATGTCTCTCTGCGCTTGTTCACTTGACGTTTCCCTTTAGCCGTATCCATTGGGCACATGTGTTGGCTTGTAGCTCTTGGCCAAATTTCTCAGGGTAGGCCTGTGCTCATTTTAACACCATAACTGCCATTTTTCTTTTAACATGCGCTGAGTGTGTGGTCGCGAGACGACTGTGAGCAGAGTGTGTCGGCCAGGTTTCTAATTAACTTTAAGTGACTGGCGAAATTCCTTCAATTCTGGACAGAACCCACTATTCCAAGACAACGTAATTCAGCCTTACTGTAACAACAGTCAGTATGGCAGCATTATGGACGCATGGTGATGAGGGCAGTCCTTCTGGTACGCATTCAGTGCCCTTCCTGTTCTCCTGAGTTGGGTTGTCTTCATTCCTGTGCATAAATTACGGACAGCTAGAATTTGTGGTTGATGTTTCTATTCCTTCCCGGGATCCTCGCCGTAATGGCTGCCTTGGATGCGCGCTGGCCTGGTGATAGAGGCACTGATTTCTTGAGGTACAGACGATTGATTTATGGAGACAACAAATGAAATATTTTTCCTGAGACCTTACCCTTACCTGGAAGCGAATGTTATTGAACGCTTTTAATTGCCCAATTATTTAACGCCCAGTTAGTAGCTCATGTTAATGCCGGTCATATTGATACCTAGGTTCTTGAATTAAATAACTCGCCTTTGCTTTATGTTAATGCCCTTTTTTATATTTCTGGTTACTGACACACCTCCTGGCTATTCGTTATTGATGTGTGTTAATATTCTTAAACACTTGCTGGCCACTTGACCTGTAGATGTTTAGCAGGCAAGTAAATTCATTACCCTGATTTTGTTATTGATTTATGGAAATTTGTAACCCTTTAACTAAAACCTCATCTCAACTAGAGCTTGCAAATCACACTTTTTACTTAAGGTTAGTTGCCGGGCAAAACAGGTGGTGGTTAAGTAAATATTTGATGGTAATAATTGCCTTTAGAAAAGTCAATTGTCTGGATTAACATGTATTTCATATATCTAATAATAATTCTTTAGATAGAGGAGATGCTCTTGGAACTCTTGAGCGTATGTGTGTTTTAACAATTTCAACATTTAAACCTTAACCCTTGAACTAAGGAATGATTTGAAGAGATCCCCTTTTTACAATGGATATTGGAAAGTTTTACTTCATTTGGAGAGCATCACTTTACCTACTTTGATTTTAGTATACAGTTAACAATTTAATTGACACATCCTTAATTAAATGTTACTCAATAGAGTTATTATATATATATTGACCTTAAGATAATTTAGATTGATACTCACAAGACATTCATTGCATGTAGCGTTAACTGTAATTTCGTCAAGAAATCATTTGTCTAAATATTGATATTTAGGACTGCGATTATGATAATCTAGACTGATTAAACTCTTCCATCCTCAGTTGTAAACCTGATTACTCTATGATGAGATCAATGATCGTAGACTCTGTTAAATTTAGCTAGATGCATGGATTGATTGTGATTGGTTTTGAAAATCGGATTTCTTGCGCCTTGTAGCTAGAATGATTGATTAATTTGGGTTCTAATGTGCTAATAAATATGGAGGATGATAGATTGATTTAGAACTAGATTATTAATGCGTGTTCAATTAAAGTTAATGCATGATGGTTAACAGTAAAGAGTACTCTCACCCATAGTTAATTGATTTTACGTTTGATAGAACGAGTCTTAGTTGATCGTTGATGTTGATGGATTTAGCATTTTTAGTTTCGGTCTTGATAGTGTTGGTGGGATGTAGACACCTCCATGTTCCTCAGAACAGTCGCCATCCCTAAGACCTTAAATGGTTAAAATCGATGGGAACCTGGGCTTGAGCGTTGCTTATGTGTCTTGGAGGTCCTAACCATTGCAGGGTAGGACGGGCAGGTAGTCAGTCTTTTATCTTGTCGATTGATTGTTGTTCTTTATTGGCAGATGTTGATGTGCGTCTTAGATCTTTATGTTGATATTGCAGTTGCATGCGTCATGATTCATTGTCATGTGGTGGCGTAGAGTATAATGTCTTGTTACCCTTGTACACACGCACACACAAAAAAATTGTACACACGCACACACAAAAAATTGTACACACGCACACACAAAAAAATTGTACACACGCACACACAAAAAATTGTACACACGCACACACAATTTTTTTTTTTTTGCACTTGTTATAAGAGGTTTGTCAGCGTAACGAGGAGGTTCGTTACAGTTAGATCTATTGATTTACATGCATGGATAAGGAATGACAATATATTAAATCAAGATGAATGAGATAGTAAATAAACGAAGATCACAAATAATAATCCCAGATCCTCACTCATTCTCATATTGCAAGCACTTGAGCATTACAATCACCCATAGAACTATCTCGGGTGAGACTACGCAGTACACTCTTTGTGTTGTGTTTCCTTTTGGTTTACCAGGAGGGCCTGTTATCACACAATTTGTATTTTCCCAAAAGCCAAAGGCTAGTGAACAATAAATTGGCATAATAGGGGGTTATCATTTCACTGCCACCTAAATAAGATACCTCTTTCTCTTTAGGGGTAGTAGCCCAAGGGAGACTTCCTCGGTGATCTCGGGGTTTGAGAAGGAAAAGGTAATAGTATCAAGAAATTTCTTCCCCTCACAAGTCACACCGATCAAAAATTCCCAAAGGCTTTAATAAGATGAAGAAAATATTTGCTTAAATGTACCTGCCCAGAACAAGACAACAAGAAACACTATTTGCAAGTACCAATTGATATTAGCGCTTCATAAAACCTTGGACTTTGAACAAAAGAAATAAGTTGATATAAAAGTTGAAGCAACAAAAATTTATAACAACAATGTATATATAATGATAGCTTCACAATTATGCCTTAAACGAGCTTCAATAATGACCCAAAATGATAACCTAAAATTAGCAATATGCTAGCATTTGTCAGAAGCAAAGAAGGGAATGTAAAATCAGCTTTAACACTTGATTTTAGGAGATTTTGTTGCTGTCATATATGGTTGTAGATTTATTTTGTAACAACAACAAGAATGTTATTAAGTAAGTTTAATATAATGTTAGGAATGGTTAGCAAAGACCTTGAAGTAGATGGTTTAAAGGTTGTTTTCATCAATCAATCAAATGTAAGGTATGAACTAGTGCCTTTAGGGTAAATGGAGTCACTTTTGCAACATCAATCTAAGGGGAAACAAATGATAATAAGTGAACTAAAGACAAGAGGGAGGATGGTTGAGGTGTTGGTAACCCAAGGCCTCAATCATCCAAAACCCTAGAGGGAAAACAACCACTAGGAAGTAGGTAACCCTAGGGCCTAACAATTTTCCTTCTTCTTTAGCTCAAGCTTGAAACAAATAAAAAGCTTAATGAAACAAAGGTACTAGAGTGCTACGCTACTAAGGTAGGGCTCTAGAATATGCTTCAATGAAGGTGTCTTCTAGCAAAATCAAGTAGATGGTTAACTATTGAGAGAAGGACAATAATATGTGCTTTTCTCCTAGGGTTTCACACTAGCAATTTCATAATCTTAATAAATGAAAAGTAAAATATACCATAACCATTCAAAGAAAGAAGAATTGCAGATTTTCACTTACATTCACCAAGAATAATATAGTCACAAGCCCTATTTGAAGACTTTCCACCATGAAAATGCCAAAAATCACCAATAAAAGCTCCCTCCAAGAGTTGCACACCACTTAGTTCAGCCAATAAGCCTTAAAAGAGGCTGAATTTCCGACCTCACACTTGTGTGAGTGAAAGATGATGAAAAATACAAGGGATTTTTCCCTTATTTATACAATTCAAATTACCTTTAATTACAATTTAGATAAAAAAAGGTCGACAATGGCCAGTTACATAAAAAAATCCAGTTTTTTACATAAAATTAACAAATTAAACCCTAAAATGTACAGAAGAGGTGACGTCATGCCCTCCTAGGGTGACGTTGGCCTCAATGAGAAAAACGTTAGGCCTTCCAAGGCCTCCGGATCATGAAACATGTTCCACTTGGCACACAACTGCCTCCATTAGTCCATCTGACATCGGGTGATGTCAAGGGTCACAAGGGTGATGTCATGGGCCTCCCAAGGTCAACATTCAGGGGGAAAGGAAGGAACCCCCTGGGTTCAGGCCTGCCAAGGTGCCTTTGGTGGAACATCCTTCTTTTTCTCTGATGCAAGCCACTGGTATAAGTCTGCCCCTAGTTGGGGTCTCAAAATCCATCTAGTGGGCTTTTATCCCTATGGAGGTCCGAGCTAATCATATCCCCATATGTACCTATCCATCGAGCATGGTCCTGCAGAAACAACAAGTATTCCATCCATGGGCTCATAATTCACAGGGACCACAACAATGTCAATCATATCTAATAATCAGGTTACCCAAACATGTGCATAAAACCCCCCTTTTCCCAGACAAGTGCTCAAATATGTTATGCTATTCTACAATCAAGGTTTGGAGAGGGTTTCAAGACGTCCTATTGGGCTAATTCTCCTTAGGTGTGGGGTGTTTCTAGGTGAAGACCAATCTAGGTCATTTAAGAGAATGAGATGGTGTGGGGGATGTTCGGGCAAGGGGTGCAGTGATGAGAGGGAAATGTAGGTCTTACCTGTGGGTGCCTCTGAAGAGGGTGAGATGCACCTTGTCATGGATGCAATTGTTTCCTAGCCCATTTAATTCCTTTTTACTCTTTATCTTATTGCTTTTTCTTTCAAGAGAATATCTGGGGGACACTTCCCTAGCGTGGTGACCAGTGGTGAGAGAGCTACCCACAAGAATTTCACAAAGATGAGAAGGATGACTCGTGATGAGACCCCCTTTCTCTTGGATATGCCACCAAGATCCAATACCCTGTAATGCCAGCTCAGAGGATCAATACATGAATGAGATTATGGAGATCAGATAGAAACCTAGAGAGTCTATCTGGGAAATTGACCAGAGATTCAAACATTTAAAAGGGAAATTAAGGTATGCCATGACTAACATGCAACATATGCATTTGTTTGTGAGTTATCTGTTACCACATCTAAAATAACCACTAAGACAACATAAATTCCATACTCAAGCAGAGGATCTGCAGACAACCTTACAACTGGAGGAAAACCAGTATCATAAGACAAATCTAACCATAGAGGAACTGAAAGAGGATTTGAAGAATCTAACCGTTCAACTAAATCAGAATAAGGGCAAGGACATGAGAGAAGTTGTTTGGTGTACCACATGCATGACATAAGGACACCAGAAGAACGAATGCCTAACATTTGCACAGTATATGGCAACATGAATGCCAAATCCCTTACCAATAGGAGGATCCTGATTCAAGATTTGTAAAACACATGGGCATGATCCATATCATTGTCCTATGATGTATAAGTACTAGACAATATCAAATAATGCATACTGTATGTTTTTCAAGTCAGTAGGGCATGATGATAAAGATTGCACAATAATGGATCTAATGAGGGAACGAACTTCAGATACGTACAGGGTACAAGAAGAAATGATGATAGGACAAGTTGCATCTCAGTTTAATCTGGTACCACCTCTGTATAAAATTGCGCCGCAACAATATAACAACTCGCAACCACAGTACAACACTTCGTAGCCACAGTTTAACCCCACACAATACAATCAGGTATCCCATTATAATACACTGCGTGGAGATCACGCTGGCGACAGAGGTGGAGGACGAGGCAGAGGAGGATTTGGATGAGGAAGAGGTCCAATAGTGTGCCATAACTACCAACAACCAGGGCATTATGCAAGGGAATGTCCAGTTCTACCTACAACGTGCATGTATTATCGTGCAACAGATCATGATACAGAGGAATGCCCAACACTTTTGGGGAAGATTCAAGAAAAATGAAATCAGAACAATCAAAACGTACAATGGATCTCTGTAGAATCCAGAGAAGATGGTAGGAATATCAACATAGTGACTCTCGTAGGTGCTAAAACAGGCGATGATGAAGTCAAACAAGAGCCAGTACAACACCAGTGGGTGAAGAAGAATATTGACCCACCAAAGTGGTTTGATGCAGGAAAGGAGAAGGAAACCTTCAAGGAGGCCAGATAAGATTTTCTCAAGTATAATGTTGCATATACATCTGTCACGCAACATACTCAATACTTCCCCATGTATGAAATGTCGTCATTAATGGACCACACCCGTGAAGTACACGCTAGAGACCAAGTAAGTAATATCTGAACTTCTTTTCAATCCTCTGTTCAGTTATTCAAATATCCATCGTCTGTTAAAATCTTACAGAAACTACTGGATAGATGTAACACAAACACCGAGGGGAAGTTAGAACATAAAACAATCAATCACCTCCACACAAGAAGGAGGACAATCAAATAATTTAGATTGAATGCAATATCAGAGATTTCAACATGGGAGATGTTATATTGGACCTAGGATCTGAAGTAAATGTCTTACCAAAGAAGACATGTAAATACATGGGAGAACCAACATTAGGCTACTCACCAGTTCAAAGGAAGTTAGAAAACCAACACAGAGTTCTGCCAATAGGGAGGCTGAAAGGAGTGACAATAGATTTGGATGGAGTGTGCACTAAGGTAGACTTCAAAGTCATTGAAATAGTAGATGGCACAACACCATATCCAACATTACTTGGGATGGATTGGGCATTTGATAACCAGACCATAATCAACCTGAAGACAAGGAAGATGACGTTTGAGTCATGGGAATACCGGGTCATTGCACCCTTGGACCCATCCGAGGCTGAAATATTTGTGGAACCAACCTGTCTAGATTTAGAATAAATTAACCAGTTGTACAGAACCACCCCGCGCACATAATATTACATTAATCCAACTGTAGATGGGGCACTCAGTTGGATAAGTATCACCTCATGTGATTATGATTCAGATACAGGACTGGAGAATTGGAAACAATGCCTACATGAGGTATCTACAAGAAGGTGCACAAGATTAGACCACGCAATAAGATGGGTGGGTACAAAAATAAGAGAACCTCCAAGTTTTCATGGCATAAATGACTTAGAAGAGTTCCTACGGAAATATGAGGAGGAATTATCAGATAATAAAAGGATCTTAGCCCTAGATATCGCACTTAAGGCTACACCTACAAGATGGTAGGGTGCACACAAAGAAACAATTAAGGACTGGTACCAATGTAAGTGATTAATGGGCATTAGATTCGACGTAGAGCCGACAAGCAATGAGATGCAGAGATATGATGGGCATGGGACACCAGCAAAACACTTGGAGAAATGAATAACACTATGGAGGATGACACCACTAGAGGAATGGCCTCATCACTTCATCCACACATTGGAAAAAATGACAACAAACTGACATGTAGACCAAGAAATGCACAGAGGCACTGCAGAATGGACAACATTACAACAAAATTTAATAGTCACTTTCTCATTTGAACATGAGAACCCCAACATGGATTTAGCACTCAAACAAATAAGAGGAGCGATATTTGTTGATGAACCAGAGTTTGATATTATAACAGAGTATCAACATCAGCACAGACAAACAATTAAGGAACTATTGTCATGCTATCATGTGGAAGAAGAAGAACTAGATGAAGATGGACTGTGCAACATCCATATTGTAGAGGTTGAAGGGGAAAGAAAAGTGGAAGGTCCATCTCTGGAATCTGAAGTTTTTGATGTGCCAATCAAGGTGAAGAAAGTCAACATCGGGACAACTGATAATCCCAAAATGGCCAGCATTGGAGACTATTGGGATGAACAAATAGTGCAGAGGATAACATAGTTACTGCACGAGTACAACGACCTGTTCCCAACCACATTTACAGAGATGAAAGGCATAGCAGGAAAGATAGGAGAGATGAAGATACCTCTCAAACCCGAGGCTAGATCTGTCAAACAACAACCGTATAGTTTAAATCCAATATATAAGGAGAAAGTGAAAGCAAAAATTGACAGAATGTTGAAAGCTGGAATAATAGAACCAATAGAAGAATCAAAATGGATAAGCCCTATGGTATTTCAGGAGAAGAATAAAGGAGACATAAGGATATGTGTATATCTAAGGAAGATGAATGATGCTTGCCTACATTATCCTTTTCCTACCCCTTTTATTGATGACGTCCTAGAAAATGTGGGAGGTCAGGAAGCATATTCATTCAGAGATAGATTCTCAGGCTACCACCAAATCAAAATAGCTCCAATAGACATGTGTTAGCACTGAGAGTCACCCTCATACTACTATATGATAAGCGCAGTACCCATCAAATAGGTTTGTAAAGGTATATTTATGATATAATGTTAAATGGACAAAACTCAGCATAGCAATGTTCGAACACAAAAATTTCTAGGGAAGAATGCATAAGCAAATGAGGTTTTGGCTAACTTCAGTCAGTGATTTAAGGATAAGTATGGGTAGATGGAAGACTTAATGGGAGTATGAATAAGTAAACTATAAGAATTAGGCCTTACTAGCAGTTAAGTGAAGAAAAAGCTTAGACACAAGAACTTCTTGATCTAAACCTTAAAACAATGATAACAATTACAACAACATCATAATCAAGCATACAATACAACACAACTAAAATATCTCAATTGAATCATTTCAATAATGAGCAAGCAGAGTAATAAAGAAGTAAGATAATGAAAAGGAAGTTGACTTCTATTAATCAAAATGTCTAATATCTCATACATAAAACCAGAGTATGGCTTTGTCTTATCAAAACATTACAACATGGAGTCTATGCTCAACCATTCGAACCCAAAAATGTCATTATAATGTTGTATTTATATTCTAAACAATAAGTAACAACATGCAATTCAAATTGGATCCTCTAACCTAGGATTCCCCAACCAAAAACTGAAAATCTAACATATGTACAAGTGGAGGGAACAAACTGCTAAACACATGGAAAATGTTGGCAACAACTCTAACACTATAACATTTGTCTAATGAGTTTCTCCTTGGGCACATCTCCATTAGTTCCATCTGTCCACCAGCTCCAACTGATCTTCAAGCATTTATGCTAAGCTCCATCTTCCACCTCGTGACCATTGATTCCCTCAAAACACATCAAAATTGGAATTTGCAGCGAATCCATAAATGTTAACTGTATCAACTAGTTCGTAGCAGATTTTGTAGCGAATTCTGTAGTAGATTATGTAGCGCCCACATGTGTAAACTATTCTACAACAGATTCCGAAGCGAGCTGCATTTTCTGTCTAACCAGGTGATTTCACATTCGAGTTCGCATCAACTATGCAACTTCTGTGTATGTAAATGATTTCGCAGCGCATTCTGTAGCACACCTGCAACTTTGTCTGTGTAGATCATTTTGTAGCGCCAGGGCCTACGAAATGTCCCATAACTGTCTGTGTGATGCAGTTTGACCCAAAATGGTTTAAAAACTTTAGCCAAATCTATATATGCCTATAGATGCCTCCAGATAGGGTGTAAGCATGATACTTTCCACAAAACTTCAAAAATGCATGGATGACCATTCTTCAAAATTGAGGGCCTTCCAGCTACTCATCTCATCTCCTGAGTCTGACACTTGTCCTTGTTGTAACTTGAACTAGCACATTAATATTTCTCTAAGCTAAATCATCTTTGAAGGGTTGTAACTCCATCTTGAGATTTCTGTTATGAGACTGTAAGTCTTTGTTCTGCCTGTACAAATTTCTAAGTTGCCTATGAAGGGGCACAAATCTCCTTGATGTGAACTTAGCTAGATCAATAGTTTCCTTATACATATCCATGAGCTCCTTCATCTTTTTCCTCTCAGCCAATCCTTCTCCTTTCATGTGCACAATTTCCTTTCTAGCATCTATGAGTTGTCTGATCAACCTCTTGAAGGTAGGGTTATCAAGGGGAGTGGTGATGTCTATGATTTCAACAGGCTTCTCAACATTCTCACCTTTACCCTTATCTTTCTTCTTGACAGGAGCTTTTGTTATGGCTTCTTGTTCAACAGTTTCCTTCTAGGTTGATGACCCAGTGAAGGGCCTCCTAGCTCTAGTCTCAACTGCTGCAGTAGGTGAGGGAAAGTGTAACTTTCTCCATTTTTTGAGCTTGGTTTTAGCTGAGGGAACTTCTTCTAGTTTTGGTGCAGGATGGGGTGAAAGTTCCCTTTGTGGGGAGTGATGATCTCACCCTTGTTCTTCTTCAACTTCCTTAGGAGCCTCCTTATCTTTGGAAATGTGTTTTCCCTTTCTCTTTTGGCTTGTTTCTATATGGGCAACACTATCAGTTGGCAAAGGGCTCTGCACTTTGGATTGAGGAGTAGGGGATACATTTAGTTGTAGATTTGCAGAGGCAATGATTTTCTCCCAAGCTATGTTTCTTTTCTTCAATTCCTCCATCACAAGCATCCTAATCAACCTTGAGTGGAAAACACTTGTGTCCATAGCCTTGGACTTGGCTTGGACCCTATCAACCATTTTCTCCATACTCCTAAACAAATAGACATGGATGTTCATTAAGTCCTTGCCTGTGAAGTGTAGAAAAAGTCTAATGTGATATTGGTAGATCATATTGAATCTTCCCTCATCGGTAAAATATCCCTGGATCACCTTCAACATCTTGTCAAATCCCTCAACCAAATGGCTCCTATGCACTCCCTTATATAGGTTATATCCTCGATGTTCTGGTTTGAGGAACTCTTTAGAGAAGGTTGCATTAAGAGTCATGAATTTAAACCACCTTTCACTAGTGTTGGGTATCTCAGTGGTTGTTGCAATGGTGGCTTATGATACTTCCAGTTCAAGGGTTCTCACCTTGGTTTTAGTGCCATCAAAGTTTAAGGAAAACTCTATGGCTACCTTAGGGTGTCCCCTCTGGATATTCTGATAGAAATCTAGACAACCAACCCTCTAGAAGACCTCTCTGATCAGAGGTTCATCATCAAATAAGTGCATATCAGAAGGCTTAGTCCTTACTACACTCCCACCTTTGTGAGACTTCTTCTATTGAGGTGTATCCATTTTCTATAAACAAGAGAAAAACACTACAATTATCTGAGAGGTATGAGAGACCAAACAAGGACAAAGGTCTTTAGGGTTTGAATGATGGTCTTTTGAAAGTTGGCTTCTTTAAGGCTTCAAGGTTTTCCTTCAATTTGACTTATGAGCTAATGAAAGAGAAATCTGATGGCTTAAGCAAAGGAAGAAAACCCTTTAGGGAAAATGATATGCAAGGAGGAAACATTGTCAATGTTTTTAAGCTAACATTTAGCCACCATGCAGGGTCATCATCAGTTAAATCAACAAGGCTCTTCCAACTTTCAACATAGACAAATTTTAGACATAGAGTAACAATGAGAATATAAAGGAATTCAACTGATACAGGCCATGCAATCGGAGGATAACACCGTTAAGTTTTATGTACAGGTTTGCAATGTTGGAACAGGGGATCCGTAGTGCAATTCGTAGCAGTTTATGTAGCATAGAAAGCAAGATCTAAGCAATAGATAGGCACGACAACTCTGATAGCAGGATTTGTTCTTTTGTAGTGGAATAGGCTGAAAACAACTGAAGATAGGATATGAATTTGGGGATAGAAAGAGTAAAGGGGTCGGTTGGTAAATGAATCCACAATTCGCAGTGCCATGTGCTATGGAAATTTAGCAGACCCTTAAATTGATCTTCAACAGAGCTCAGACGACTCAAGGAGTAGCTGGACAATGTGGCTTGACTATAGATGTGCTTCAGATAGCATGAAACCACCTGCAACCATTCTAATCTTCAATCCCCCTTTGTCATCCAGTTTGTAGCAGAATTTGCAATGCCTATCTGGACTAGGAGTTTCTGTAGCGCCAAACTAGGAGCATAATTCAAATCTTTGATCAAACAATTATACAACTTTAATGACCAAATCTCAATTATTTCCTTTTAAAACATGGATGCTGAAAACAATGAGATCAACTGACACTAGCTTCATAAATGAAATAATGATAAAAGAGGAAAGGTGTACTCAAGATGTGCCATGAAATCTTCAGATCAATTGGCAGTGTACTAGAAGGAGTTTGATTTGACCTTCTAACGGGTAGGGGGACATAGTGGAGGGGTTTAAGCGCATAGTGGAGGTAGTGACATGTCAGACTAGTGGTGGCATCTGGGTGATGGTGATGGTTGTCTAATCATGTGATGAGATAAAGGTATAAACCAAAGAAAATGAACCAAGGGTATAAACCATAGGTATGAGCCAAATGTGTGGGTCAACCTCCAACCTTTCATTTATTTTGAGTTAATACCTAAGAAAACCATAAGGAGAAAATCAAAAGCAAACTTAAAAAGACTAATGGATAAAAAATTAAAAACCTAAGGATGAATTTGACCCATGACAACTTCATGTGATAAAATTGGCTCCACAGGGGATGGCATTCTCCCCGTGAGCTGCCAAAATCAAGCAACTTCAACATCTTATCCTAGGTCTATGGGGTCATTTATTCAAACAAAAAGAAAAACAAAAAGTGATATTTACAATGGATGGGACAACCACTCATGGCTCAAGCAAAATACTTCTTTAGAAAGTGCCCACTAACAAGGCCACCAAAAACTTTAGAATCCTCCATGTTCTGCAATTTATAAGTATTATTTTGAAAGATCTCAAAAATCTTGAAAGGACCAATCCACAAGGCTTAAAATTTACCATGTTTGCCTTTGTCTTTCTTGGGTGCATCCCTCTTGAGCACTAGATCTCCCAATTGGAAATCTTCTTTGCTTACCTTCTTTTCAAAGGCTTGGTTGATCTTCTACTAATGGTCCTGTTCTTTATCAAGGAGTTCCTCCCTAGTCTGTTGTACTTATACTAGTTGTTGTATCCTCCTGACCATATCATCGGGTTCTCCTTGTTGATCCTAAAGAAACTTTGCTACATGCAATGCAAGCTGAGTAGGAAAAATAACTTCAATCCCATATACAAAATGAAAGGAGGATATACCAAGTGACCTCTTTGTAGTAACTCTATCAACCAATAAGGCAAATTTCAACTTTGAGTCCCATGCTTTATTGTTGTCTTCCAATAAATTCTTGATGATCTTTACAAGGCTCTTGTTAGAAGACTCTACTAAACCATTTCCTTGGGGGTGATAAGGAGTAGAATGGACTAATGAAATCCCATACTTCTCACCAAATTTGATCAATGGTTCAACTTTGAAAGAGGCAACATTGTCAGTAAAAATCTTGCTTGGACAACCAAATATTGACATGATATCCTCAAGAAAACTAA
Source organism: Picea engelmannii (assembly GCA_009831015.1). Taxonomy (NCBI): domain Eukaryota; kingdom Viridiplantae; phylum Streptophyta; class Pinopsida; order Pinales; family Pinaceae; genus Picea; species Picea engelmannii. The sequence goes on from ML777127.1 coordinate 393,511, forward strand.
TGATTACTTTGTGGGAGGCAATCCTTGTAGGAATGGCTTCTATCCACTTGGTGAAATAGTCAGTTGTAGTCAAGATCCACTGGTGTTGACCACTTTATGCTGGATGAATTTCCCCAATGAAGTCAAGTCCCCACTGTTGAAAAGGGCCATAAACCACCACAGGCTTCAAAAGAAAAGATTTGAGCTATTGCTTTCCAGAAAACTTCTGACATTTGTCACAAGCTTTAATCTTTGCACAAACATCAGTAAAAAGGATAGGCCAAAAATACCCAGCTTCGAGGATCTTATAAGATGTTGTTCTCCAAAAGTGATGACCCCCATACAAGTTGTCATGAAAATTAGTCATGGCCTTTTGAGCCTCCTGTAGATCTAGACATCTCAAGAGAACCCTTAGAGGATCTTTCCAATACAATATATGATCTATGAGACAATATCTGATTGCCTTCAACTTAAAATATCTTACCTTGTTTTTCTCCAAACCATTTGGAAGCTGCAACTTTTGCAGAAAATAAATGATGTCTTTGTACCAAGTGCATTCTGCCAAGTTGGGCCTGATATGAGAGATTTTGTCAGCAAAATCAACATGCTGATTTTCTGAGTTTAGGTTCATGAAATTAACCCCCAGTGCTTTGCAATTTGATTAAGCCAACAACCTAGCTAAACCTTGGCCTTTTACCAACTTAGTGGGCTTTATTTCAAGGTCAAAATCCAAAATTTTGGCAATCCATTTTCTCCTCTTCCCATCTATGTCAGGCTGGATAAGTATTTCTTTCATAGAGGCTAATGGAACATAGTCAATAATCTTGGAATGCGAAATTTATAATTTGAAATATTTGAGGGCTTTAACCAAAGCATAAGCCTTCTTTTCCATAATATAATACCTCATCTCTGCATCCCTCAATGCCCTGCTAAAAAAGGAAATAGGTTGCTCTAACCCTTCTATATTTTTCTGAAGAAGGACAACAACCAATGTGTCATATGAGACAAAAGAGAATATAAAAAATTCCTTGGAATAATCAGGGATGATGAGAACATGTGCTTCATTCAAGGATTGTTTTATTTTGTCAAAATAATCCCGAGCTTCAACAGTCCATTTCACCTCATTTCCGTCCTAAGCATAGATGTGATGTACTTAACCAATTCAAGAAACTTAGAGATGAATCTTCTCAGAAAATTGATTTTACCCAAGAAAGATTGAACTTCCTTCTTGGATCTAGAAAGAGATAGAGTTTGGATGGCCTCTACTCTACTTGGATCAATCCTTACCCCTTCTGCTGATACAATGTGTCCCAATAACTTGTCTTCCTTCATAGCAAACAAAGACTTCTTAGGATTGAGAGAGAGACCAAACTTTCTGCACTTCAGAAAGAGCTTTTTCAAATGATGATAATGTTCCTTATCAGATTTAGAGAACAATGTAATGTCATCCAGATAGATGACCACATATTTGACCTTCTCCCCAATAATGGCAATATCCATTGCTCTCTGAATGGTTGCTCCTACATTCATTAGTCCAAAGGGAATTTTACAATACATGAATGTGCCCCAAGGAGTAGTGAAGGTTCTCTTCGCTCTATCTTCAGGTAGGACAAAGATCTAATTGTAGCCTGAGAATCCATCAATCATAGACATCCTTGATGAGCCATCCACTCTCTGCAAAATATGCTCCATCTTTGGCAAGGGGTAATTATCTTTCTTGGAGATTCTATTCAAATTTCTGAAATCAACACAAAGTCTGATTTCACCATTCTTATTCCTCACAGGGACCAAGTTTTCCACCCACTCAGAGTACCTTAAAGGTATGATGATCTTGGCATCAAGCAAATTCTTAAATTATTTTTCCATAATAGGCAACAACTTGGGATTTATCTGTTTGAGTTTCTGCGTAAATGGCTTGGTCTCCTCTTTCAAAGGGATCTTATGTTCAATGATGCTTGTGTCATATTTTTGTAGATATTCATATTTCCAGGAAAATACATCCACAAACTCCTTCAAATGTTTAACATACTCAACCCTTTCCTCTTTAGATAAATTGCTAGACAATTTCACATATTTTGGATTTTCCTCTGTACCTAAATTTCATTCAGTCACATCAACATTTTCAGTTGAACCTTTAACCTTCACAACAACATCATTTCTGTCAAACAATCTCTCCAAAGGAACTAGTCCTTTTGGAATATGGTTACTGTGCAATTGAGCAATATGGTGCTCTGCAATTTTATTGAGGAAAATATCAGCATGAGGGCTTTTGGTATCATCATGATCTTAATCAATATGAAGAGAAGAACAATCTTCCATAGTTTCTAGAAATATTTTGATCTCAAGTTCATCCTCAAAGACCTTACAATGCTTGACATTGTCAGGTATAGAGGGTCTATACTTCACTTCCACATCATATTTGAGCTTGAGTGGCAAAGAAAATTTAAAATTACTTGCAGAAATAGCCAAAGAATCTTCCATATTATTTTCTTCTCTTGGAACAAAAGAGATATTAAAAGATGAGAAAAAATTATCAATAAGATCCCAATTTTCATTTTTGTAAGTCCTTAACCTGGGGTGTTTAGCTTGATACAGATTTTTAACTTGATGTACAATTAATTCAACATCTCCAAACACTACTAACTCTTCAATATTCATGCCTTTAGCAGTCCTCAAACCCCAAACAAGAACCTCATATTCTGCTACGTTATTTGTGGTTTCAAACTCTAGTTTATAAGACAAATATATGATCTCTTGAGTTGGGGAAATAAAGACCACTACATAACCAACACCTTCTTTAGAAGAGGCTCCATCAAAAAACATCTTCCATACAATGGTGTTTTGAGGAGGAACCTTACAAGTTTCAATAGGTTGTTTTCTGATTTCAATAGGTGATTGATGAGCATCAGTGAGTTGTAAAATATTGGATCCTAAATCAATATCAACTGCAAAAATAGGGTGGTTGGTAGGATTAGCTTCATCATTGATGATGTAATATAGTTGTGCTTCCCTACAGAGCCTTCTGTGCTCTCCTCCAAAAACAGGAATGATGGCATATGAAAGGTCCATCTACAAAGTTACCCCTAGTCTTTTGATCCAAGATATTGACAAGAGCATCCCAAACTTAAGGGGGGGCATCAGCCACCACAATATCCATGAACACACTCTTCATGGGCATTTGGAACAAGGTAACAAATAGGTCTTTGATTACCCCAAGGCACTTCACTTTTCTAGAATCAAATGAGTATAGGTCATGATAAGTTTTTGTAATTTCCAGACCAAGCGCATCCATGACAGTTTTAGGCATGAGGTTATGAGATGCACCCAAGTCCATCAAGTAGTTGTGCAAAACTTGATCATGGATATTTAATGATGTATAGAAAGGAGGAGAAGAGTCATCCCTATCCTCTACCAAAGGTCCCAATATGACTGCTAGTTTTTCATCTTGAAGGTTCACTGAGTCTGTGGAATTGGAAGAAGACTCAGGCTACAACATCTTGGAAATATATTTTTTAAACTCCTCATTTTTAATCAGCTCTAAAAAGGGTACTGTGATTTTTATCTTTTGAATCTCATTCTCAAAGCTAAATGAAGAGGGAGATTTCAGAATCTCCTTAATTTATGGGACATGGCTCTTAACCATTGCTTGAGGGTTTTGTTCCTCTTTTTTTTTTGCTGCTAGATGCCACAGCCTTAGTAGAATTTTCTGTTTTGGTGGGCTGATCAGATATGTTAGGCTTCCCCTCCTTATTTTTTGACCTTAGGTTATATTTATTTGAATTTTCATTGACATTTTACCCTTTACTCAATTCATTCAATTGGTTGTCCATAAGAGACTCTTCATATGCAGTTTGAGTTAAATGAGGGGATGGAGAGGTGTCACCAAGACAACGGATTTTTGGATCAATTTCTTCTTCCTCTCCTACTTCATCAACAACAAGGTTAGTTTGGAGAGGGGCTTGGACTTTTTTATCATCCCTATCCCTATTTATTTGATCTCTTTGAAGGACCTAAGGGGCATTGTTTGGTATCCTGAAATTTCCTCTGTTATCAACATTCTGTGTGTTTCTATAATTCTATTTTCCTTCAAGTTTCAACTTTTCCATTTCAGCAGAAAGTGATTTTACCAATTTTGTTACTTCATCAACTTGAAGATTGATAACATAGGAATAAGAGGTTGAAGCTTCATCCCTACTTTTTCTCCTGTCTCTATCATATTTTCCCCTAAGCTTGTCAGCTACCAATATGTTATATTCTACCTCCAAGGCTGCATATTGCATATGAGCTAGAGAGGTGGATCTTCTTTCTCTCAACAAGAGGCAAAACTCAGGGTCAAAAGCACTGGCATAGGTGATCTTAGTAGAATTTTATGTGGGCTTAATTTTTGTGGGGATTTTGTTGTACATTTTACTGAATCTTTTAGAAAAGTCTGAAATAGATTTCCCTTCTTTCCTCTTGAGTGACCCAAACTCTGTAATGTAATATAGGAAATATTTTTTATCCCCCCAATTCCTCATAAAGGCATCATCCAAAGCTTTAATTCCAGCAATAGATCCAGGAGTTAAACCCCTAAACCATTTCCTAGACTCACCATCAAGGATTTGTACAAACACCCTCATCCATACATCTTCATTCTCAATATTAAGATTGTCTGCATAACTATAAAAGGTTGCAAGGTGTTCTTCTGCAGTTATGTCCTCCTCCCATGTAAACTTGGGCATGTACTTAAGGTAGTATCCAACTTGGACAACATTCATAGGCTGAGGTAACACAAGAGAGGCATACCTAGCAGCCACTATGGCATCCATCCTATTTCTAGGAAGGTTAGCACCTGCCATTGGATTATAAACTCTGGGAGAACAAGAAGGAGATTGAGTCTTGACTGGTAAAACTGCAACTTTGATTATGTGTAGCTTGGAAGAAGGAGGAAGGTTGGATGGAGAGATTTCAGTTTTCACACGGAGAGGCTGATTCTTGGAAGAAGATGGTGTAGGTTCCAAGGAAATTGATGTTTCCTCATCTTTAGTCACAACAATCTTAATTGAAGGAGGAGTAGGAGAAACCAAGGTAGGAAAATCTTCTAAGATATCAAGTCTAAACCAACTTACAACATTAGGAGAGGCAAGGACTTCAAAACTTTCTTCTTTCAATTTGAGAGTAAAATAAGAGTATTCAATAGGGAAATCTTCAAAATTCAAATTTCTAGAAATCTCATGGGTAAAAGAGGAGAACTAGATATATCTACTGGTGTATTAAAAGTGGAATCAAGAAAATGACCAGAAGTACCTGGTACAACAACTGGAAATCCTTCTGGAGAAGCTTTTCCCTTCTTGATAATATTCTCTAGGTCTGATTCAGGTGTAGCCAGAGATAGATGTGGAGTGGACATCATGTGTCTACCTTTGGGAGCCACAACTGAAACAATGGATTCACCAGGTGCAAGTTGCAATATTCAATGTACTGATTTCTAATGCACCTTCAGAATCATTATTTCTTTGTCATTCAATCCCAGGGAAATGTTTTCAATCCGTTCCCCAACAATGACGCCAAAAATGTTAGCACTGAGAGTCACCCTTAGACTGCTAGAGGATAAGCCCAGTACCCATCAAATAACTTTGTAAAGGTAGATTTATGATAGAATGTCAAATGGACAAAATTCAACATAGCAATGTTCGAACACAGAAATTTCTAGGGAAGAATGCATAAGCAAATGAAGTTTTGGCTAACTTCAGTTAGTGATTTAAGGATAAGTGTGGGTAGATAGAAGACTTAATGAGAATGATGAATAAGTCTTCTATAAGCATCGAGACTTACTAGCAGATGAGTGAAGAAAAATCTCAGACACAAGAAATTTTGATCTAAACCTTAAAACAATGATGGCAATTACAGTGGTATGGACAGGAAGCAGTGGTACCATTAGAATTTTTGGTACCTATTCTATGCATCACAACCATTACTAACATGATAGAACGGGGTGCAGTAGAAGAAAGGCTAAGTCATCTCATGGAAATGGAAGAGGATAGGATCCTTGCAGGATTTCACCAGGAAGTACAAAAATTTAGAGATAAATCTTGGCACGACAGACATACCAAGAAGAAAAGTTTCAAGGAAGGAGACTTAGTCTTGCTATATGAAAACAAATTATTTCAACATCTAGGTAAATTTAGAATGCATTGGCTAGGGCCATATGAATTCCAACATGTCACAAATGGATGATATGTGCGACTAAAGGATCTAGCAGGAATTGAAATAAAGGGAATGATCAATGGGAGTCGACTGAAGCTATAAAGGGACATTCGACATCACCAAGTATAAACATGGACAACGCAGTAAGGCAAGTATGCATATAGTATACCATAGTAGATACTAGACAGAAAAATGACAAAACCAAACAAAAAGAGAAAAATGAAGAAAAACAAATACAAAAATACAAACCACAGAAAAAAAAAACACATAAAAAGTTGTGTGCGGGAGTTACCGCGCCAGATATCAGAATACAATGAGTAGTAAAAAGAAAAGTTGGCGCAAATGTATGCAAAAAGTGAAAAATGACCACGAAAGATTCTTTAAAAGGAGAAAAAGGTATAGTTATTCAACACTTAGTGAATTTTGAGCTTAGAGCAATTAGAAGAATCCATGCCCTAATTTTGAAATCATCATCGTAGCCAGCCAAGCTTACAACATTAGTGCAGGATGGCTCCACCAAAGCCAGGGTCATCGGGCCAGTTTATCAAGGTCACCCGACAAGGTCAGAGGCACAAGGAAAGGATACAACCCAAGCCCATAATCGAGCTCGAGGATGTGACCACTTCGGAGCCAGAGTTTAGTAGCCCGACACGGGTTGAGGAAGAACTCCCCACAACGCAACAAGGAGAGGTAGGGTATAGTTCCAAAGCTGGGAATGGGGTTTCAAACACTAACCCCAAGGAGATGACAAGACCGACTGATACAGAGGAACCAAGACCATGCCTGTCACGAGAAGAATTCCAGTTCGAGGACATAACAAATCGACCATACTCACCGAGGGATGAGGAGGGCACATAATCCATCGAGGCAGGCACATCCACAATGGGACAGAAAAGGAATACCCCCGAGAGCCTAGATATTTTCTTACCCTTCATTCCGGACGCAGTCCCCACTGTCGAGGCCATGTTGGGGAAAGTTCCCAAGTTGCGTTATGCGGACCATGATGTGCGCGATGCAGTGAAATTCTTGGAGTTGTCTAAGATACAACTCCAACATCATGAACTTTCTGGACATTCCACACGTCGGGCGGGGAAAAAGTATCGACCTATGTGTCAAACAATTAGTGGCCCGGGTCCATGGGGGAATTCTGTGGATGGATAGGCCCATACAGATAGATGTGGCAGTCATTGCCAAGATTACCATATTGCCCATAGCTGATGCATAGGCAAAATAATTTTTGGAAAACAAGACACGCGAGAAGGAAATGACAGAGCAGATGAAGGCACAATTCGACATGTCACGGGGGAGTAGAGGCCTCATCATAAAATAAATCAATGAAGACGTGATGAGGTTCTCTAGAAAAATCATAGCATGCAAGATACTAAGGAAGTGATGCCAAGAGGAATCCCCTGTAGGTGTAATCGCAGTAGCAACACAATGCACAAAAGGAATGATATTTAGCTGGGCACAATATTTGTTGAACCAGTTCTTATTGGACTACCTTGATGCTCAAGATAATGGAACTAAGTTCCATTACTCCTGGCTAATGATATTGGTCGCTTTCACAGGGTGGAAGGAGCCCACGTACACCACCTTCATCACTGGGATGGGGAAGTGATATGCAACCAGGTACGAGTCCCTCTTGCAATTGAAGGACAACAAAGTGCAGCAGGAAAACAACGTGGTGTTTTCCATGCTGGTTGAATAAATTCAATAGGGAACTACTAACAGACGGTGCATCCCAAGGGAGGTTTCATAGGAAACCGAGGGAATTATGAGTTCAAGGCATCCTGACACCATACTTGGATCTAGGCTGCGAGGGATCCTAAGCGAGCATGGCTGAAGATGTAGTACTGCGTGACCACAAAGGATGTGGAGTGGATCATCAAATATTGGCATGCGCAGTAGCAACAACCAATAACAAAACCCACAACCAGGCCAGGTACAACACAATCTACTAAACCTAAAGACACAACTGAGGCACACTCATCAGCACGTACAGGGAATCCAGCGGGTAATAATCGGACAACAACAACGCAGACAGTGAAAAGTGGGAGCGTAATCCCAAAAAAACCGAGGATAATTCCCACAAAAACACGAACAGGAAGCCATCCACAGGCTGTGATGAAGAAGCCAACACATGGTCAGCAGGAAACAGACCCCAACACAACCAGTGGGGCACAACCCTCATAGTCCCCAAAGGATACTACGCAAAGAATAGATGTGCACGAAAAAAGGAAATATGACACAGAGGAGCCAAACATCACCCTCACTTGGGATGATGCAGATCTCATCGCAGACAAGGTCCAAGACAAGAGTGAGGAAGCGATCAAAAGAATAGAGGCACAAAGAGAGCAGATCATGGCCAAGCTAATAGAAGTCCATGATCATATAAAACAACTACATAGCCACCTGTGCAGATGCAGGATGAAGAGATGGTACACTTTTTCACCCAGAGCAGCGACACATTTACTGTCACACGTGAAATGATCAGTTTGGATGATGAAACAATGTAGATACCACTACATGAGGTCGAAGAGCTGAAAATAATACTAGCACAGATACCCACAAAGGATCTCTATGGTCTACAAGCGAGTTTCATGAAGGAATTGCAGTCGTGGGCCCGCACAGATTCCACCAACCTAGAGGTGGGAAGAGGAGTCGCATAAATGCTCCAAATAACATGCGACCAGGTGAATACAGAGAAAGAGGAACAAAAAGATCGCATGGACATGCTTGAGCAAGGAGTGACTGCAACCTATGACAGAATCCCAAAAAATGCACAAGTAGTAAGGCCAAAAACAACACATAATATTAATCACATTGTGTAAACAGTTGATCAATACCGACAGGATATCGACAACCTCAAGGAAAAATGCATTCCTACGACTCCTCGGAGGTCAAAGAACAAGGGAGAAAAGAAGTTGCAGGACAAATGGACGAAATGGAAAGACAAGTCAGATGTGGACTTGTTGATAGGGCAGCGTAGCTATGGACAGTATTAGAGGAAGATGAACAGGTTCAGACGTGGGACTAGGAAGAAGGAAAGATAAGCATAGCCATATAGGACCTCAAGTAGACACAAAAAACAATGAATATCACCGAGTGTCTCAAAGGAGCACAAGACATGAAGAAGCTGCAAGCAGAGCTAATAGCAGCGCAGACGCAGAGGCAAGTGCAGATGGAACCTCTCTAAGATATAGTAGCGTATATTATCGCGCAGTTGGAGGAGGAATATAAGAACATGGCACAAGCATAGATAGAGTGCGTAGAAATGATCGAGGAGGAGATCACAGTGCAAGCATTGGAAGCGCTCAAAGAAAAGGTTTCACAACTCCAAACATAAGGAAGGGAATTTGCAGAAAAGTTCCAAAGTATAGAAGAGGCTATCGAGGGAGCATGGTGATCCAGATGGATGTCAGTGGCCTCCCACCTATTCCAACTGGCTCATTTTGACAGTTTTCCAATTGAGCAGTTTTTCCTAGTTTTCGGGTCCCTCACTTTCGAGGCCGTTTTGAGGCCCTAAACAACGTTTTTAGGGTTCGCCACAGTAAAAAATAATTTGGACTTGGAGTCTAGTGGATACATGTGTAGTCCTCAAATAGACCTGTCCAACGGGCTATCGTGCGCCTAAAACCAAGAATGTATGCAAAAGTTACGACCCCCGGAAGTTGATGTACCAACTTACCCAAAAGGGGCCCAGATGAATTTTGGCACTTCATATCCTAGGGTTAGGTTTTTTTATGTCTATGGTTTTTGACATTCCTTTGTATTGTAAAAAGGCCTTCAGAGCCTCATTTTAAGCGTATTCTTGCAAATGAGCACAACCGTCACATCTCTTCTGAGAGATAAGCCGCCACCATTCTAGCAAGCTTTTTTTCCACTGCATTTTACAGTTTCAACTTATTTCCTTATTGAATAGAAATCAATTTTTCTGTATATTTGTTATTCTGTGTTAAGCATATTTTGATAATAATCTGTATTCATTTCGTTCTTCTCATAAAATCTAGATCAGTGGTATGAGAGCGGTCTACTCCTTGTCGTTCTTAATGCATGTCCCCAACGAGGTTAGGGTACAAAGAATTGGGTCTCAAGCTTGTTTCTCTTAAGGACAAAATCTCTCGCATGCCCAAGCGACCTCTCATGGAGGGAGAAAATAAATATGACGAGACATGAGATCCCTTCAAAATGTTGCTCGAGGAAGTTCTCACGCAACAGAGGAACGAGATGATGGATAGTTTTGCGCAAATCCTTCGACGACTACCAACAGGCGACACATCTTCTTCAAATGGAGGCATCACCCCCTTCAAGGTACAAATCAACTTTGATATTCCTATATTTGAAGGTCAGATAGACACTGATGTTGTAGAAAAATGGTTAAATTTGCTAGAAGGTTATTTCTCTGTCCATAACTTCTCGAGCAGAGAAAATATTACTTTCGTGCTCCTCAAAGTTGTTCCCCATGTCAAAGATTGGTGGGAAAAATTTTGTGAGTAGAAGGAAATAGAGAAACCCTCATTATTTACAGTCATGGACACCTGGGAGTCCTTCAGGGCTATTATTAAGGAACAATACTACCCTGTTGGAAGTTATGACAACCTGTACACAAAATGGACCACACTGCAGCAGGAAAGAGACCAAGAAATGCCCGAGTTCACAAATATCTAACATACCTTGTGCACCAAGTTGGGTATCAAAGATTATGAGCGACATTTGGTGCTCAAATTTCACGACAGTTTGTATAGATACATCTAGGCTGAAATGGAGTTTCAGGACATCTCATCCTTGGGAGCGACCTACTGACATGCTGTCAAAATCGAGCATAAGCTCAAACAAAATACATGACAATTTGGTCCTGGGAACCCCTCACAACAAAAGCCAGGAAAGGGAGGCCCCAACCTGCAAAAAAAAGGACATAGCAAAGATGAACCGGATCAGAACAACCAGTCCATGCCACAAGCAAAGAAGGACACTAGAAAGACAAAGAAATATACCAGAAAGTGGTGTGAGTTCCATAAGATCCCCTGGCATTAAATTGTTGATTGACGCTCAAAGCAGTCGCTAGTGACTGAGGTGAAAGCCTCTGAATCAAATGCGGGTTCAGAGTCTGAGTCAGAGCCAGAGAGGGGGAGACAGATCATTGACATAGAACCCATTGCTATCGTTGCTACCACCAAGCTCCATCCCGGTGAACCAGAGAAGTTAGAGGAAAGTGAGTGCCTTTTTCATTCACAGATGTGGGTGAAGGGTATCCCACTGCACTTCAATGTTGATAACGGTAGCCATAAGAACCTCATCTTAGCAGAGGTTGTAAAGAAACTCACCTTGCCGACAATGATGCACCCGCATCCCTACACCATCATATGGATTTGCCAAGGAAGCGACATCCACGTCAACCAATAATGTTGTCTGTCATACGACATCAAGCCCTTGAAAGACGAGGAATTGTGTGATTTTTCCCCTCTCGAAGTTTGTAATGTTCTTTTGGCCCAACCATATTTATGGAAATGCCATGTTGTATATGATTCTAGGCCTCATAGTGTTATTATTACTTTGAACAAGAAATTGTATAGGATACCCGAGGCAGTCCCACCTAGTGCTATTTCTTTGATCTCTGCCAAGCAATGCAAGAAGGTCATCTCTCAGACGAGAAAGTTTGTCTTCTTCGTGATTCGCTCTTAGAATGAGTGGAAGATCGCAGCCACATCCAGGGTCTCCATCGCCGACCTCTCCACACAGCAGAATCAAGTGGATAAGGTCATGGAAGAATACTCATATATCTTCTGCTCACCTACCAGGGCACCTCTGCACTATCGGGTCAAGCACCCCATCGATCTGACTCCCGGGGCACCGCTACCCAATGGTAAGTCTATCGCCGCTCTTTGTTAGAGAATGAGGAGATCAAGTGGCAGATCCAAGAACTACTCCATAAGGGGAAAATTTGTCCAAACTCATCACCTTGCGGGAGCCCACTCGTGTTGGTACAGAAGAAAGATGGAACCTGACGACTATGGATTGATTACCAGGACCTGAAGAAAATCACAGTCAGAAACTGGTACCCAATTCCACAAATCGACAACCTCCTTGATCAGATCACGGGGGCCAAATACTTCAGTAAGATTGATTTGAAGTTTGGCTATCACCAAGTCCCGATAGAATTGACAGATGTATGGAAGGATGCCTTCAAGTCAAAGGAAGGTCTTTTTGAATGGTTGGTCATGCCCTTTGGTTTGAAAAATTCTCCAGCCACTTTGATGAGGATGATGGGCGATATCCTACGAACATTCACAAATGATTTTGTAGTGGTGTATCTGGATGACATTCTCATTTACAACAAGACTTGGGCAGAACAATTGCAGCATATTCAGCAGGTTCTGCACACCCTGCGGTAGCACAAGCTATACGCCAACTTGGAAAAATGATCCTTCGACATGGACATGTTCCACTACATGGGATACATCATTGATCAACATGGTGTACATGTGGATATAGCCAAGATCCAAGTCATCCGTGACTGACTAGCCTCAACCACACTCATTGAGCTTCAGATCTTCTTGGGCCTTGCCAATTTCTACCGCAAGTTCGTGTTGGGACTCTCCCATATTGCATGGGCCCTCATCCAAGTAACCAGGGGTGGTGGTAAGGATAAATTTGTGTGGGGCCAATCCTAGCAACAAGAATTCGATGATTTGAATCAACTCTTGTGCACAACCCCATTACTTTCATTACCGGACCTCAATCATCCCTTTGATATCGAGACAAATGCTTTAGACTATTCTGTGGGAACCATTCTCACTCAGCACGGCTACCCCGTGGCTTATCATAGTGAGACACTATGAGATGTTTTCTGTAAGTACCCTACTTACGACAAATAAATGTACTCCATTGTGCAAGCTTTCTGCCAATGGAGACATTATATTCTTGGGAAGGAGACAATCATCCACATTGATCATAAGCTAGTGCAGTTCATGCAGACACAAGGCAAAGTGAAAAATGACTGTCATCAGAAGTGGCAACATACTTTTAACAATTCCATCTCAACATCAAGTATAAAACAAGAATCACCAATCGTGTCTTCGATTGACTCAACAGACCGCCAATCATGACACTCACCACCGTGCTAGACTCTTGTAGCCATGAGACCTCTAGATGGCCCCAACTCTATGATATAGACCCAGACTTCGGCACCACCTACCAAATGTTGGGCACAAACACAGTTGTCGCTAATTTCCATCTTCAAGATGTGTTGTTGTGTTGTCTGGGATATATCTGTGTTCCATCAAGTGAGCGAGCAAAGTTGGTATGGGAATCCCACTGCATTCGGGTGGTAGGACACTTCGGCGTCGAAAAGAAAGTGGAAATGCTACAAAAACATTTCTACTGGCTGAAACTACGATAGGAGGTCAACAAGTATATCAGGTTTTGGACTGCCTGCGTTATTGCCAAACTGACCCCTAAGAAACAAGGCATGTACACCCCTATGCCTACTCTTGACAGGCCATGGGAATCCATCTCAATGGACTACATGTTGGGCCTTCCATCCACTAAGCGGGGAAATCACTGTGTTTTTGTGGTTGTTGATCACTTTTCTAAGATGGCGATTATGGTCGCTTGCAAGAAGAGCATCACAATAGAGGCCAATGCCAAGCTTTTCTTTGAACGAGTCTGGGTACATTTTGGAATCTCAAAAACCATTGTCTTATATTGGGACAATCGATTTCTCAGGACATTCTGGTCGAGCCTCTGGTCACTGCTGGACACCAAGCTCACCAATTCCACAACCTTCCACCCCCAGACAGATGGCCAAATTGAGGTTGTAAATTGAATGATCATGCATATCCTATGCATGTATAATTCCAAGCACCCTTGCACATGGGATGGGAGTCTTCCCTATGTCCAACATAGCTACAACCAATCCCTACATAGCTCAACCGACCACAACCCCTTTTAGGTGGGGTTGGGATTCCAACCATTGGGTCCCATAGATGTTGCACTACCCCTTGTGGTCACCTCAACCGACTCATCTCCTGCTCCAAATGAAGCTGAAAAAGCCACTTGGTTCATTAAGCAGATCCAACACATCCTCCAACAGGTTCAGGATATCCTACAGAAGTCCAATGACAAGTACAAGCAACGCCATGATCAACACCAGGTGCCACATAAGTTTCAGGTGGGTGACAAATTTTGGTTGCACTTGCAAAAAGAAAGCCTTACAGGACCCCATCGAAATCATCGCCCAATCTATTATGGGTCATACACCATCACCAAGGTTGTGGGTGATAATTATTTTGAGCTCAACATTCCTCCTTTCCTTGGCCTGCACCCAGTGTTCAACGTGGATCTCCTTCGACCTTATTTCCCACAATTATTGGACACCTTAGAGGTAGCAGAACAACTGACACCAACAGATCTCAACCCCAAATTCATACAACAAACATCCAATCATCATATTTTCGACAAATAGGTCGAGGGAACTCGCCAACAAAGGATCCAACTTTGTCAAGTTGTCAAAGCAGGGCAACTCCTGCACCAAGGAAAGTGGCTCACCCGGGGCCAAATTCAACATAAATTTCCTCATATGATGGGGGAAATAAATGGAATGGAGACCATTGATTCCTAAGGGGTTAGGATTGATCCAAATGGATTTTGGTGGCCTCCCACCTATTCCAACTAGCTCATTTTGGCAATTTTCCAGTTTGGCAATTTTTTCCTAGTTTTTGGGTCTCTGACTTCCGAGGCCGTTTTGGGGCCCTAAACAACGTTTTTAGGGCTCACCATAGTTATAAGATACATGAAATTAGAGACTGACAACAACATGTGTAGTCCTTGGATAGACCTTTCCAATGGGCTATCGTGCGCCTAGAATGGCGATCGTATGCAAAAGTTACAACCCCGGGAAGTTGATGTACTAACTTACCCAAACAGGGCCCACATGACTTTTGGCGCTTCATCTCCTAGGGTTAGCTTTTTGGACGTTTAGGATTTTTGACATTCTTGTTTATTGTAAAAAGGCCTTCAAAGCCTCATTTTAAGCATCTTCTTTCAAATGAGCACAACCGTCACATCTCTTCTCAGAGATAAGCCACCACCATTTTAGCAAGCTTGTTTTCCACTACATTTTACAATTTCGACTTATTTCCTTATTGCATAGAAACCATTTTTTCTGTATATCTGTTATTTTGTGTTAAACATATTTTGATAATAATATGTATTCATTTCGTTCTTCTCATAAAATTCGGATCACGCGCAAATCCTAGGTGGCTCGGGACGAGCCACATGTCAGTGTTGGGGGCCTATTAGGCGTAGGCCCATTTTGGGGAAAATGCTATTTTTGGAAAGAAAAGCACGAAGTGGGAAAAAGACAACTGGAAGGAAAAGAAGCATGTGCAAGGAAATCATGCAAGGCACACATGCAAGGAAACCTAACTACATTAGGGTTAGATTTTTGGTAAGATATTGTAATGGATGATAAGCCATGAATATGTATAAGTAATCACCTAGGGGGTCTATGTGGAGAGAGGTTGGGAATAAAAAGGAAGATTGTTTTGTGTGGTAGAACCAGAGATTGTAAGATCTGTCATCTTTTTGTAAGTTGTTGAGTTGTAGGAAAGCTAAGCAACTCGATCCCGAGGGTTAGATCCCAGGCTGACAAGCCCGATGCGATCTAGTCAGCTTCATAGGGATTGAGAAGCATGTTGAGATTGTAATATCAGAGAATGTAATGCGCGTTGCGTCCTGATTTTGGAGAAACTATAATAAAAGAGCATAGCAACGAAATCTTTGTGGATGTAGCCTAGGAGGGTGTGAACTATGGTATATCATGTGTTATGTGAATGGTTTATTGGTTATGTCGTCTCTGTCAATGATAAACCCTCATATAAATGTCTTAATGAAGTAGTTAGATCTGTTGATTTACATGCATTGATAAGGAACACAATATATTAAATCGAGATGAATGAGATAGTAAATAAATGAAGATCACAAAGTATAATCCCAGATCCCCACTCATTCTCATAATGCAAGCACTTGAGCATTGCAGTCACCCATAGAACTATCTTGGGTGAGACTGCGTAGTACACTCTGAGTGTTGTGTTGCCTTCTGATTTACCAGGAGGGATGATAGTTTTAGAAGGATTTGTTGGAAGCTTGGTAGATATGAAACTGGATCAACCTAAGAAGTAGTAAGAGAATAGTAACCAACAAAGAAGAAGAAGACAAGACTTGTAGGAGGCATGACCATGGTTGCTTCAAGGGTTGGATTGTGTAAGTCTATTGGGTAGTAGGAAAAATGAAATATTGCTTTAGCCTCATTGTACATATGTGATAGAGTTGTAGGTAGAAGGTTGAAATTCCCTTGTTGTATATCTATAACATTCTCCATATAATAAAGTCAAGGCATTTACATTGGGTGTTTCCTATACATTTCATGTGTTCTGGATTCTTTATGTGTTTTTTTTTATGTTATTGTTCCTTACTTTGCTTTGTGTTGGCTAGGTATTGAAATATTGGGTAAGTGTTAAAGTATTGTTGGGATGTTTTAAAGGTTGAAATTGGACATTTCCATACCATTGAATGTACCTGGTTGAGTAGGACTTAGTTGCATTTGATAGATTATAGCTTAAGGTGAAGTCATGATCAGACCTTAAGTGAAGAGGTGTAGTCTAGTTGTAATAGGCATAGGCTGGTCAAGCCACTATAGCCAACGCAAGGTAGTGTCACACGACCTTTGGTGTTGAAGTAGACTTGGGAGAAACTCAATTTTGCAAAGAAAAATGCTGGTAGATTATAGGTCCATGATAGGTGCCCTCTAAAGTAGCATGTTGGAGGTAAGAGAAAGATCTAAGACATTTTCTCTTGGCCAAAACTGACAAAAAGAAAGGGTTACACAAAATTAATTAGGAGCTATGTCATACACCTTGGGATTATGGAAGTCTAGGTATTATTATAACATGGCTACATGCCCAATACCTATGTGCCAAATGGGTCACTTGTGTCATGAAATTTTTGTAGTGACATCGAATCAAATATGGCCTCTTGCTTGGAAAGTAAGCTTGTCAAGGAATCTATATTCAAACCTTGCTTCTCACACCTTCTCAAGTTAAAATATTCAACTCATTTGTTCTTTAGAGTGTTTGGAAGGCCTAGGAGGCTATGAATCCCTTTCCTTCCTAGAAAGAACTATCCCTGCGAACTATCATTTCTTTCAATAAGCATTTCCTTTGATGCTCATTACTTGTTAAATATGAAGGTAAGCCTATGGATTAAAATTTATGGTTCTCCACGCTCTAGATTTTCAAAAAGGGGATTCACACAACCGATGACTTGTTTGATAAGATGGCCCATTCTTGGTTATATTGGGTTGAGCTCAAGCCAAATTTCAATTTGGCAAATTTTGATAAGTTCGTCCTAGAGCATATTCTAGGTCTCATCCATTATGATCTAATACTTAAACTTGGCCTCTTGATGCCCCGTGTTTGGTGTGTGACTAGAAGCAAGGCAAGCACAAACCATTCACTAGATACAAGCCAAACATGGAATATAATTGGATTTATTCCAAGATGCTATAGGAAGGTCAATTATACAAACTCTAGTGTGTTAACTCTCAACAAAAGATCTAGATCTACCACTTTCTCAACATATGGGAAACAATGTTAGAACCTAAAAAATCAACGTTTGCATAGTGTTTAATTTTGGGAGGTCCACCTATAAATAAGTGATTATCATACCTAGGTGTGAAAAAATCACATTATTCCCCTTACGGCCGCGCAAAAACCCTGAGGCACCTTTTTTGCTTTTTCCCTTTAGCCAAGTCTACCTCAACGTGGGCCAAGTCCACATGTCAACAATATCTTCAAGCCTTCCTCACTTGCAAGGTTGCCTTGTCAGTTGATCGACTTCCTTGGGATGTTGATTTTTTCTTGCTTGGATGTTGTTTTAAGGTGAAGTGTTGTTTGTGTTATGAAAGAGATGAAATGATGTTTATTTTAATTATGTTTCTCTTTGCAAGTGTATTCATGGTATGATGGCATTGTAATAAGGGGCATCCTATCTTTGCATATTACAATGCAAGCTTGGAAATTTCATCTGGATATGTAGCACCTCTAGTAGTGTCTGGAGTATAGGGGTGGCCTCCCATGTGCCATGAATAGAGAAGCACCTAGCCCCTCTCAATTGGCCTTTGTAGGATCACATAAGGATGAAATTAAACCTTGTCACATAGATAATAGACAAGTGTGAGAGGAATTGACCTCCTCCAATTCGATCATTGAATGACAAGTAGTTCCTTCCATTGGTCCTAGCCATATTAGAGGGCCCTAGGCCCTTGGAGACACCTAGTGACGGTGAGGAACCCACACAACCCATTGATGTTGATCCCTTGGTTTTTGGTTCGGACCCACACCCAATTGGCCATGACTTGCCTCATCCAATGATTGGTCTAGTCTCCTATTAGTGCTTTATGCTTGAGCTTGTGCCTTGCATTTTGGTTAAGTTAAGTTATTTGTTTTAAAACACTATATAAATTTATGAACTTGGGTGTTTTAGTAGTAAGCATCCAATTCTTTTTTCCATTTTTGGCATCATACTTATGGTGTCTTATCTTAAGCTAGCCTGCACAGTCTTTGTCTTTTATGCATGTGGAGGCTACATGTGCAACACCCTTATTTGTATTTAAATCCTTGTACATATGTTAATATTAATAGTCAAGGGAAGATTTAATTAAAAAATCTAAGAAAGGAATTTATCCTTCAATTTTGAATGGTGATAACACCCTTGAAGAGATGTAATCTTAAAAGTACTTAGGTATCGATTCCAATTGTAATTTGAACTAGAACCATAGCGTTGAGAAGAGAATCATTGGTTGTTGGAAATATTATTGTAGTCTTGAAAACAAATGTTGAAATGTTGAGCTCTGGGATTGAGACAAGATTTTTTTTTTTATTTCAATAATTTAGTTATCCTAGTTATTCTTTATGGCCACAAAGTTTGGGCCTACAAAATCCCTCACGAGACATGTAAGAAAATTGATCAAATCCAAAAGCACTACATAACCTATAATTTTAAAATAAAATGCAATCATCCTTACCCCATTCTCTTGATTGAATCTAGATGTACTTCCATGGAGCCTAAAGCAATGATTAGATATCTAGGCTATGAACACAATTTGCTCAAGTTAAGCAAAGATAGGCTCCTTATTATTGATTCTAGTATAAGCAATAGCCACCATAGGCTTAAAAGAGGTTAGGATAGAGATTATGAGGCTTGGCTTACATGTTATAACATTAAAAATAGTTATCAATTTAAAAAAATTTAAATCATATATCTCTATGAAGTTTAAAGATAAGACCTAAAATGAAAACAAAATCATTAATAAGAGGAAGTTGAAATACTACAAAAATTTATGAATCCTATTTTGTCTAAGCAAAATTATTTTTTCCAACATTATGAGCTCAAATAAAAAAGTGAATATTGTTAAAACAAGGACCAATTCTCAAGACCTCTATAGTGAATTTGGTCACTAGACTAGCCGAAAAATATCTTGGGATGAGGAATCGTCAGTTCCTTTTAACTTTCCCTACCGTGAATAGTATAATACAAAACTTTACCCACTTTCATAACTTAATTACTTTTCAATATCTCCTTGTGTATGTTTTTTTTTTTTACAAAAACTGGGAAATATATATTAAAAGTGTGGATAGATCCACTGATTTACAAAAAAAGGACCATTAAAGGCCTTCGAAAAGTAAAGACTTTGACATCTAGAGGTATTGAAAAAAAATTGATTTTCATAGAGTGTCCTCCTTCCCTAGTTATACTTCTATGATCGTATTTCGCAGAATACAATCGATAGAAGACTCTGTTGATATATATCAAAAAACAAAACATGGCAACTGAAAATTAAAAGGGCTCAACTACCCGGTTCTATTTTGATCTATTATTTCTCCCGAATTATGTCTGGGTGGGGCTTGTTGAGGTTCGAAATTTGGTTTACTGAGACTGAGTTTTCATTTTTGGACGCTCGTTGGTTGCTTTCCGGATTGCTTGGTTGTTGTTGTGCTCTTTCAAGCTGGTCCAAACGACGTTGCATTATCTCCATACTGCTACACTGCTCCTCGATTTGGCTCCTCTAGGCATAGCTTTCATCTTGAAGCATTTCGATCAGGTGCCTGTGTTGAGAAACATTTTCGAGTTCAAATGTCAGAGTGGAACTGAGATCTCCCAATTGTATTATTGTCCTATGGCAGCCCATGCATTCTTCCTCGGGATCCAGTTGACCAGAATCAACGAAAAGGTCCTTGCCACCTTACATATCTACAAGTGTCGAAGTGCTTTGAATCCTCCAAGAGTTGTCCAATCTGCTAGGGGGGCTGCTAGGCTGCAACGAATTGGGAGATATGTGGAAAGGAGAGAGAAAATGTGGGTCTAGAATGTCCAGAATCCACAGAAGCCACTGTAAAAGGTTCTGAGTGGAACAAAGATGAAACAAAGTGCATTGTGTAAGAAGATTCAAAGCCAAACGGGGAGGAGCCCCGAAGCACTGGAAGGGGATCAACATAGACATCTTAGGCCACTGAGTTAAGTTATGGGCAGAGCGTAAGCAAGGCGGAGGGCAAAGCGAGGAATTTAGAGTAAGGTGAGAAGGAGCCCAGAAGCGCCGAGGGGAGAAAAACTGAAAGACTAGCATTAAGGAGCGGCCAAATAGGCTTACCAAAACCACAATACAATGTTTCCCCTACAAGGACGAGTACATGCCTAAATACCCCCATGTTACGATTAATGTTGAGTTCGTGCCAACCAGAAAGGTCACTGAATCTACCTTGTGCGATGTACCTGCGACCTACATGTTTCCAAGCTTGGATATGAACCTAGTGTCACCTTCACACATTACTTGTGTATATGGTCTGTTGCATGCCTTGTCCATCTGCGTCGGAGCCTTCATTCCTTGTGTTCCCACGAGCGTGAAAGGATGAAACGTCTGATCACCCAGAACCATGATGGAGCCATCACCTAGCCTATTAGTCGTCGTTGCGCAATGACCGATGGGACTTGCCACACGTCTGCTCCTCCTTCTCCCACTATCGTTGGTCTGCTCTGAATGCTTGATCCACCTGGACTTTGCTACTCTGGCGTCCATGTGTCCAGTCCACCTGTCCTTGCATGCACTGGAGCCCCGAAAATCCTCACCCCCAACCTTTTTCGCGTGTCTAGTCCACCTGTCCTTGCGTTCACTGGAGCCCCAATAAGCCCCACCTCCAACCTTTGCGTGATGGTTGCTGGTCATATGGCATGTTAGTTTAAGGGGGCTAATGCTTCAACACCTTCCATGCCTAAAGTTCCAGGTGGTTTCCCAATGGCTTCATTCGCCAGATTATCTGTTGCCTTGTTATGTTCTCTCAGTATGTGGAAGAAAGTTAGCTTGATGGTATGAGAGTCGACTCGTATTTGGTCAATTATTCGTTTTAGGCTTACGTTTTTTGGGTCCGTCCCCTGAACCATCATCCTTATAACAATCTTGGAGTTTCCTAGGACATTCAGATTGAGAATTTGGTGGGACTTTGCTAGTTGGAGGCCTTTTAGTAAGGCGTAAGCCTCTGCTTTGTTATTGGTGTCTTTCTTGAGATTCCAATAATAATTTAAGATTATTTTTCCTCCGGACTCATAGAGAATCCCCACATTTCCTTGTGTATGTTAACCATAATGACCTTGGTACTTTCGTTTCCACCATATTCATATATAGAAACAACATTTTGAAGCATATTTGGTGTGATTATCCTTACGTACCTAATAAACTTTGTTAGTCATAAAATACTAATAAACATCATCATCATTAAAAACATATATATATACATATATATAGTAAACAATGTTTTACATTTGTGTGGAGTTACAAACTCTTCTAATTTTTTTTTTTCATGTTTCTATAAGATTTGAACATGAATCTTCACTTAAAAAAAGGAAAATTTAACCATTAAAATGATCCATGTTGACTTGATAAAATTATTATTGTGATTTAGATAATCTTTGCATAAGTTAAATTACAGAATTTTTCACCAAATAATCACTACGAAAGATGTTGAACTTCATTTTTTTCTAATGAAGAAGTCGCATTTTTTTTAAATGAAGAAGTCGCTAAAGTAGGATACCGATGGAGCTTAGCTATTAAAAAAAAAAAAAAAAAAAAAAAGCTTAAGAGGCATACAGAGGAAATTAAAGTTAAGGAGGAAACTAACAACAAAGGTAATCTATTGAGTTCTAATTGTGTTTTGTAACTAAGAATAACATTTTCATCATGAAGTAAAATTGATGTATGAGTTACTTTGTATATAAGATTTATATTTTATAATAATATGTTGTTGGTAGATTCTTATGATGTTGCATTTCAATCTGTTTAAAAGGGTTACTTTCACCTAATTATCTCTTATCATAATTTAGGTTCTAAGTTAATTTTTTTAATTATTATTTTTAAATAGAGCCTTTCCTTTTTTATAACCAAATTATCTTGTAATTAATGAAATGTACTTTATTTCTTAATAAATTTATTTTTTCATATGTTTTTTAATTATTTAGAATTTTCAACTGCAATTGACTTTAGTGTACATATGTATCAAATCTTTATGGCAATGTGTTTATGGTGAATATATATTATCTTCTTAATTATTTATTTGTGTTGTTATTATTTTTATTTATTTTGTTTAATAGTGTTGTAGTAGTATTTGTTGTTGTTTTTTTGTTAGTTTACTCGTGATATGTGGGACTAACCTTTGGCTAAGAAACCATGACTCAAGGGCATTTAAGCTGTTAAAATCACTCGGGGATCGCACCCGGCCTGAGCCACACCAACCCTTAACATGGTTGGATTTTTTGTCCCCGCAAGTTTCGAACCGATGACTTTAACATCACAGAGTGCCTTAATAGTACACTCTGTCACCGACTGTCCTACACCTCGGGGACGTAGTTGTTGTTATTATTTAATTGTGTTGCAATTATGTTTATTATTCTTAATACATTATTAGACTTTTGTAGATCATATCAATAGTTGTATAATTGTTGCATTTATGGATGCTACAAAGTGGCATCAATATAGTGGTTTTGACATCTTACTTTGGCATTATTCAAAGGTTGTTATCTCAAAACTCATAAATTTTGAGAAACATAATGGATTGATAAGAGAGCAACACCATTTGAAAGATAATTATTGTTTCTTAAACTTTACACATTAGATAATATAATCGTTATACATAATATTATAGCCTATCAAATTTAACTTCTTAGAGTTTTGTTTTATTAACTTAAATACTAATTTAACTTTCACAAGTTGTATCTTAATGCTCACACCCCTAATTCAATCAATTTAAAAGTGTTTTACAATAGAATGAATAGAAAAATCTTTGGGTAAAATTTTATCTCATACAGAGGGGAGCCAGGTGTGTGGGGGAGGGGGGGGGGGGGGTTCTCTTCGAACCCAGAGGAAAAATAATCTTGACCTTCTACTGGAATCTAGGGATGGAAACCAATAATAAAGTTGAGGCTTATGCCCTTCTAAAAGGTATACAATTGGTCAACCAACGACAAATTCAAACTCTGAACGTAGTAGGGGATTCAAAGATGATCATAAGAATGATGATTTGGGTTTCTGATCCAAAAAATATGAGTTTAAAAAGGGTGATAGACATAATTCACCTATCTTCGAGGACCTTGAAAGTCAAGTTTTTCCATGTCCTTAGAGGTAACAATGCATAAGCTGACAAAATGACCAACCTGGCCATAGGAAAACCACTTGGAACATTAGGAGTGGACGATGAGGAATGTTTATCCCCCCTTGTGTAATGATCAACGCACTCCATACGATCAGGACCCACTGCACGTTGGGGAGTGAAGGAAAGTGTAGCCTCAACATGAGTTTTGACACGTGGAGACGACAACTGGCAGGAGTTAAGGAAGGACATGGTTTAAATCATGTTAACGAGAACATGTACGCGCATTTCATCATGGATTGGGATGGTTTCATAGCCTAGACAATTGAGTTCGTGAGTAGCAGGCAGGCGAAGCCTCTGGATCAGATGGGCCGAGCCTGAAACAAGATTGACGCTACGTGGAAATGTCTGGATGACAACGACCACAGTCCTTGGATTAAATTTACAAAGGGGAAAAGTACAATGATTCAAGTTAATTGAGCGATTCTCATATTTTCTCATTATTCTGTGATTTGGGTGCTCCCATGTCCGTGTGTCATGATTTCATTAGCGAGTGTGACTTGGGGAATTATATTACATTGTCCCCGACCTGACTCTGTATTGTGTCCCTTACGAACTATCCTTTTTCTTTTCCTGACTCTGGAGCCTGTTCTTTGCTTCCCCCCTCGAATTCTCTCTTACGCCCTCTCTAAGCCATATTTTTAGGAATTTCCCAACGAGGCTTGGTTTGGGTAATTCCCCTTTCAATTATGGGTCCTATGTTAATCTAAAGTCTTGGCACACCCTCCCTCGTCACTATTAGAACCGTCTCATGGATAACACCATGGATTACATATAGAAGTCTCACAAGGAGCCAAGGGCCATGAATTTGTTGGATTATTTTGCAGGACAAGCACATCAGGACCTAGAGAAGGATTGCTCTCGGTGTCAAAGGATGAGAATTCACCTGGGAGCAATCAACTCCACAATGAATTTTGAGCTGGAAACGCTCTCTCAACACAGACACCTCATTGAAAGACTGCATGATAAAGTGTTCCCTCAATCCAAACAACTTGAGAATCAACACGACCAAATGGAGAACATGCAAAGACGTCTGGACCAGATGGAAAATAAGCCCAACATCCTCGAAAACACACAGGAAGCCTCAAGAAATTTATCTTCAGCCACTGTGAACCAAGTTCCAGACCTCAATGAGCCAACAATGGAAACATATTGGGAGCAACACAAATAATCGAAGGTCAAAAAGGAACTGGGTAGCTGATTATGTAATTTTCAAGAATCATGTTTTGTTTAACAATATGCATAAATGGCATTTTTTATAGGTTGTATACTTCGAAATACAACAATAATGTCATAGTTAGGAAAGTTTGCAGAACTGTGGACACAATTTTTGTAGCAACATTCTCAACCTTCAAAGCATCTATATGTCGAAGGCGTATCACTGCCTTTTTTGGTACTACAATGGATTTATCCACACCTTTTTAATACAAATTTTCCCAATTCTTGTTAATTTTTTTTTTTTTTTTAATCTCATACAAGTTATGTTTCAAATATATATATATATATATATATATATATACAAAAATCCTAGTTTATTAAAAAGTTTACGATAAAATCGTATCAAAATGTCACTTGTTTGGGTAGCGCTTTAAAATAATCACCATGTATTTTGGGTTCATAGAGATATTTATGGATTCATTAGGGAAAAACTTACAAACAATATATACAATATTAATATAGGATAGGAGTGTTTTTATGTTGTAGAAAAAAGAAGATAGAATTTGTAAATCTTGTTAAACGATGCTACAAATAGAGTATGAAAATGGAATGCATACATGGTTAGATTAATCTAGAATATTTTGATGTATTACTTGGTATGAGAACAATGTTGGTGATGTTAAGAATAATCATGAACACACGGAAAATATTTCAGAGTTCCATTCCTCTTCACCTTAAGCACCTTCCCACAAATATGTTAGCGAGATATTTGACTAAAAGTTAAGGTTACATTTAGAATATCCATATGACTATTAGCTTTTGCGGTTATTCTAAAAGTGTTTTCACTTGGCTAGGAAAACACTAGGTATCCTAGCCCCTTGTCGATGCTTCATGTACATATGTATGACATAGTTTGGGTGGATGCTTGACCTTAGTTAAAGTGCTAGCATAACAACCTCATCTAGGAGGTTGTTATTGTCATCAACATGTTAGCTAACCCATTGGGCACACACAATGGAGGAATTAATCACTTGATTAAGGGAGGTACATACCTAGGAAGAAAAGCACTAGTTACTTGGAGAAGGAAACTTAGTCATCGGAGCTTGGGATCATGTAATACACACCTTAGAGTTTGGACACTTGACTTGAGAACACTTGGGTTGAGGAACATACTTCATGGAGCTTGTGATGGACTTATACACATGTTGAGGAGGAACATTGGAGCTTTTTTACCACATTGGAATACATTAGAGTAGCATTGGGTACATGAGAGGGCACATGGAACATAGTTAGACGAGGAACACCTTACACAAGGACAATTTGATAGCAAACCACCATGAAAGAGGGAGCATTGTACTAACATATTTTCTGAGAGCACATCATCTTGGAGGAGGGGAATTGAGCCCAAGATCATGACTTGGAGGGTGTTTCACTCTAGGGATTGGATAAACCTTAGTTTGACATGTGTGCATCCTTGCATTGTAGAGCAATCCATGTGAGGTTTCCTTGTTGGTTACTTAAATAGACACATGTTCTGATTTTATGTTAGCCTCCCTCACCTACTTGTATATTTAAGGTAGAAAATAACTCTTGTAATAATTTGTTATTATTGTACTTTTTTTTGTACTTGTCTTGGAAATATTAGGGTTCACGAGGAAACCCTAGGAGAAGATAAGGGGAGAGAGAGAGACGTCTTGGATGTTGTTGGAGATATTTCTCTTGTGTGTTGCTAGAATTTACTCTTTTGATGATTAGGATTTGTGTTGCACATGTGAACCCTAGGGAAGAACATGATGTTGATGATGATGGTGGTTCTTGTGGCTCTTGTTGTAGCACTAGGGTTTCTACCTAGGTAGAAGATGTGGAGAGTGGAGATAATGTCTTGCATGATTTTGTAGCCTTGTTCTTTTGGGATGTAAGGATAGGGAAAGATTATGGAGTTCTTGTATTCTTGATGATCTATGGAGGTCTTTATTCTTGTGATGATGTAGGAGTGGAATACCTAAGGTTTGAGGAGTCAAAACCTAGGATGAACATGTAGATTTGGATGTTAGCACTATAGTTGTCTTGCCATGTACTTGTGTGATGCAACATGGCTAGGCCTTGTAAACCCTAAGGATGACGATTGTGCTAGTGTGAAGAGCTTGTGTGGTACAAACTTGATGTTTAATTCAAGGAGGTTGTGTTGGTGTTGTCTTTCTTGTTGGATATTTTTGGTGGTGGAAGAAGGTTTTCACCATTTTCCCTAGCTAGGATTTTTGGAGAGCATGGAGATTATACCATCTTTCTGATAAAGTTGTGATTTGAGATAAGTTAAGGTTGAAATTTTTAAGTGATTTAACAAACATTTTGAAGATAATAGGGTAGATTTGTTGTTGTAAATTATATTGCAATGAACTAAATTGAAATCTTGTTTATGCTTGGAAAAGTGTGTCATGAAGGTTGAGACATAGTACATGTTTGGTATTTTTTCTCTTGGGTTGCTTAGTTTGTTGGGTTGAAGTGTGATGAAATGTTGTTTGTTGTTTGTTGCTACAAACTAATATTTCAGATCTACCATAAGGCTAACATTCGCGAGAACTACATCTAGGAAACCTCTTTATGAGGTGAAATTTCTATTTTGTATTAAAAGTCAAAATACATAAAAATTTCTACAATGATCCCTTGATCATATTTAGTAATATAAAGATATTATAATTCATCTCCCCTAACCAAAAAGTAATCCTAAAATGGCAAGATAATCATGAGAGAGTTTGGTATGCAATCCCTATATAAGAGATAAGTAGATAAGTGATTTGAGTGAAAAAGAAAATGAAAACATTTGAAAGCGTTATTCTTTGGTCCTCAAGTTTTGAGAACAAAGCTACTCAACATTTTATGTACCTAAATGAAACATTTCATTATGCTAGTAAAATATATGTACCTTGAGTTATTTAATATGTAAACTCACAATTTTGCAATAATGTTTTACTCATAATGGATGAATCTCAATAATTGTCAAAGTGCCACTAAAGGCCTAAAATGTATTAATCACCTTATTAGTCCCTGCCTCAAGGCGAGGGACTATAGCTTCCACCTAGTGGTCAACGATCGTTGATCAGATATTAGATGGCTTGAGTCGGATGTTGATTAGTCAGTAAACGGTATGTCCAATTGAGTTTGATTATGTCAGTGAACCAAAACGTCATTCCTACTTTGTTTATATGGAAGAAACTTCTTCCTTTCCCCGTGAGGAATTTTGATTTTTTATATATTTTTAAGAACCGACAATTTTTTTAATAGATATATATATTATATAAAGGTCTTTAAAAAAAAAAATACTACTTTGCAATCTGGTTGGTTATTTTATATTATTGAACCATGTAGACTTTAAGGTGTTTTATACTTGGACGTCTTCGAACTTAGTTTTTCATTTCCAATCTATAGATTTTAATTAATTGGGTGGAGTTGAGATTTTAATAAAAATTGTTTCGATTTATCACCTTTTTCAAAATAATCTCTATAAAGTTTTGAGAAACTCTTTTCCTTAAAAATTAAAAAAATAAATTAAGATGTAATTTAAAAAACTGTTGATATAAAAAAAAGTATGTTTCGACATATAATTATTAATTTAAGTAAAATAATATTTTTATTTTTAAATTAAAATTATGATATTAATATAAATTTAGTAAGGAAGAGTTAAGTGTATATACTCATCTAAATTGAATATTGTTTTTGTTATCTTGTTATCGAGTGTAGGTAAATTAATGTAATGGTGATTTCTACATATTCTGCAATGACTAGATTCATATTCTGCAGTGTATTTAAATTAATTGGTACGACATTCTAAGTTTACAACAACTTACAAATTATACAAATAAGAATGGTTCTAGCAATGGTTTTTTTTGGAAGAACAATGTAATGGTTTTTTTGGAATATCAATGTTATACATGGTTTTTACAAATTCTAAATTCTATTGAAACAATTATATCACATACTACAATTATATCAAAAACTAAGTTTTTGGCTCCATGCAACTTATACATAAAACAATTCCAATGAAACAACTATATCACATATTGCAATTATATCACAAACTGAGTTTCCATTAACCTGCAATTTATACATACAACAACCATGGTAATTTATACATATAACAATGGTTTTTTGGAAGATCAATATTATACATGGTTTTTATGGTACTCACTAATTCAAATATCACAAACTGCAATTATACAAATTAGGCAGGGACTAGCTGCTTTTACAGCTATTTCCCTTGTTAAAATTAGTCTTAAAAAGTGTATTATTTATTCTTTAATGGTAACTTGGTCCTTAAAATTAATCATGTTAAAAAGTGTATTATTTATCCTTTAATGGTAACTGGGTCTTGGGTTGGGCTTTTCTCTTTTCTTCTTTTATGAACATGATTTCCCTCCTCTCTTTGTAACCAATCTATCTCATAATCAATGAAAGCATTTTTTTTTATTTTTAATATAAATCTTTTTACACAATTATTTATCCAACACTTTAAATTTGCAGTTGCAATCCACTTGGGCGTGCTCATGCTCAAGATCTTTGTGCTGATGTGCTTATAGTGAATGCCTTTAATCTCATTTTAGCACATGCCATATTTATCTTGTTACATACTTTTGTTATTTTGATGTGCTTATAGTGAATGCCTTTAATCTCATTTGAGCACATGCCGGATTTATCTTGTTACATACTTTTGTTATTTTGGGCTTTACATGTGCTATAGTTATTATTCTTATTATTTAGATCATATCAATAATATATAAAATCATTACACACATTGTATCAATGTAACATTAGGAGATACTACACATTTATTTAAGATTCAAGATGTTAAGGAGTAAGTAAGGACAATGTAATTGGTTGGTTTTTTGAGATTATTATTTTAGTGTTTGTAAAATAAATGGATTATATTATTGCCAAGTTTAAAACACGAGGGTTGGTCGAAAGAGATTAACTACAATATTGGAGTTAAGGAAGGTTGTTCCTTGTCCCCTACCTTTTTTGACATATACATTGACAAATTAGAAGATTGCTTGGAAGAAGCAAGTTGTGTCAGCCCTACTCTCACTGGTATAGTCATCAATCTTCTTCTTTATGTCGATGATATCATTCTTATGGTGAGGAGTCCCCATGATCTTGAAAACCAACTAAGAATCCTCAAATATTTTTGCTCTAATATGGTTATGACTGTTAATACTGACAAGACTAAGGTCATGATCATCAAATCCAAGATCACTTATGATACCTTCGTCTATGAAAACAACAACTTGGAGGAAGTGACTTCATACAAATATCTTGGAATCGATATTCACCACAAGCTCAATTGGAATTATAGCATTGAGAAAATGATTATTGGGGGATGAAAAACTTATTATGGGATTGAAAATAATTATAAATCAATCGATCTTTGGATATGGTATAAGAAGAAACTCCTCTTTGAGACTCTTGTTACGCTTGGTATTCTTTGTGGATGTGAAGTCTAGGGACGCAGTATCTTTCGTGAATCCTGGAGAAATAGAGAGCAAATACAAAATAATTTTATAACCTATA
The DNA here is from genome assembly GCA_009831015.1 of Picea engelmannii. Taxonomy (NCBI): domain Eukaryota; kingdom Viridiplantae; phylum Streptophyta; class Pinopsida; order Pinales; family Pinaceae; genus Picea; species Picea engelmannii. Next base: position 424,149 of record ML777127.1, read on the forward strand.
ATCTCAAAAATAAAGGAAATACGCCCTATCCCATCCTCCTCTTAGAGGCAAGCCTTTCCCCCATTGAGAGCATGACTATGACTAGATACCTAATGTATAAGAACAAGTTAAACCACATGGAAGATAAGAGGCATCCTAAAATTTCTTCAAAATCCAATTGTAACCACCATCGACTCAAGCGAAGATGGCATAAATATGCCCAGTCTTGGATAAACTATTGGGAAATCATGGAAGACACAATTTTGCAGAATAAGGATACTATTAAAAATATCATCGAATCAAAATTTAAGGATAAAATGTGGTGTGATAAAGAGTTAGAGGAAAAAATAAAATCAAGGTATTATAAGGATGTAATCAACCCTAATCTAGAATATCAAAATTATCTCTCTATTTTGACAAGTGTAAAGAAAAAAATAAACATTGATAAGATAAGAACAAATTCTCACAAGCTCCATAGTGAAACTGGGTGTTGGTAAATTCCTAAAATGCTCTGGGATGAAAGAGTGTGTCACCTTTGTGACACTAAGAAGGTTGAAGATGAAAGGTATTTTCTCTTAGATTATCGAGCATATACCCATATTAGATCTCGATTTCAAAATATTTGTCACACTACCAACCTTCCTGACCTTTTAACTCAACAAAACTATGGTGATCTTAGAAAACTCCTATTAATGCTTGTCAAGCACAGAAACAAAATTCTAAAGAATTGCAAGTGAGTCATTACCCTCTTAAGGTCTGATAGACCAATTTGGTCTCAGTGGACGTTAATCATCATCATCATCATCATCATTTCCATCATCCATGTGATAACTTCTAAGTTTCAATTTATGCATGTCGTCATCATCATCATCATCATCACCACCATCATCATCGTCATCGCTGTCGTTGCCACCATCGTCATCATCGTCGTCGCCGCCACCACTACCCATGGAATAACTTCTAAGTTTTAATATATGCATGACATGGTTCTCGACATTCTTTAGTATGGAGTAAAAACATAAAATAATAAAGCATATATGGTCAGTTTGAAAGACACTTATGTGCTACTAAAATCATCCATAAGGATTTAGAAAACCATGAATAAATAAAGTAATATCTTGTAAGAGATCATGTCAAAAGTGAGTTTAGCATTTTTTATTTTATTTTTATGATGGTTAGTCCATGCTTGTGGTAGAGACTTTACTCTCAATTTTTGCATTAGTTCTCCATTAATATATTGGACAAACATAAGGTTTCCTAAAGTTAAGATAAAAAAATATCATTTTATTTCTTTTTTAATTTTAATTAGACAAAAGGTATGTATATACATTTTATAATTATTGAATTCCTATATAAAAAAAATAATTAAAAAAAAAAAAAAAAAGAAGTGAATGATGACATCTCTTTTAATTATGACGCAACCTTTAACTCCTTCCTTGTGATCTACCCATATTTATCTCCATGCCACCCATGTACTCACAACATTAACGGTGATAACATATTTATGCTATCCTTTATAAGGCTTCCTCTAGATGCCTATGATAAAATATCTCCATAATCCACACTCCATTCATATTAAAGATTAACATGCCACCAATTGAATCTATACTTGCTCCATTGCAATCTTTACTTACTTTCTTTCTTAAAAAGAGGTGTTTCTTACTTGTTTGTGTGGAAAACCTAAGGTTTGGCTTCTTTGATGTACCTTGTCCTTGTAACATGGGGTTAGTTTTTATTTATGCTTATGGATTCCACACCACTACACCTATCTTAAAGTTTTTGCATACACCTATCTTGAATTTGTTGCTTTCTCGCAAATAATGAAATTGAAGAAGACAATAAGGATTTTTAATGACTTACCAACTCAAATGAAGCAACGTTTCTCAATGTAGAGATGATATTGTAAAGTGCCCTAGCAAAGGCTTCAATACTTCAAAATAGGATGAAATGTTCCCCAGCCAAGATGCCAAGAACATTGTGTTTTTCATGTGATTTTAATTGTTTTTTGGTTGTGGCATTTCGTCAAACATTTTGCAGTATTAAGTCTTATGAGTTGCGCTAGGGTTTATACTGATGGTTGTTATGTGTGTTTGCAACAATAATCAACATAACTATAGCAATGGAACATACCTCAACAATATGCAAGATCAACAATACAAGAGATAACCCAAAAATACCTCAAATCTGATATTATTCATAATAGAAGAAGACCATGATACAATGGATCTGCAGATCTGGTACAATATAGCTAATAACTAGTAGCAATATGAAGATAACCCTCAAACAAGATCAAGAAGAGAAGATACGAGATGCCAAAGGACATAAGGCTACAATACATGAATAACAAGATGAGATCCCTGCCTTCTAAAGTGCCAAACCCCAAACTGGATAAGTTACGCCCTACTAGAAAGTTGAGTACACCCAACCATTCGACCCTGCTGCTAGAGGGCTCCAAACACTCTGAAAATGTCTGGAACTGTAGATTGGGCCAATACCAAACCATTGGTGAAGCCTCAAGCTGAACAGTGAAGGTATGACCCTCCAAATAAACAATCCTCTAATTGGCTTGTGCCCTCCTAAATGACCGAAGACCCAAGAATTTATCCCTCTTCCTCCTTGGCACCAATAGCAAGCAACATACTCTAGAAGAGTAGATCTGGAGTCTAGGAACAAGATAGAATCGATCCCTGGCTGAAGAATGAAGCTGGGGCCCCTCCCATGAGTCGATCCACTCTAAGATTGCGCCCCTCCTCTAGGAGAATTCGTCCCACTCTCAAAATAAATCAATGCTCCACCAAAACACCTCACGGATGAGTCAAGAAGGGCACTATGGCCTCTACCAAGATAACCCACTAGCCAAATCCTCCAAAACTCCTTCTCCCTGATCAAATCAAATTACACTAGCTCCACAAGTGCACCCCCCTTGTTGGAAACTCTCTATGTTGCGCCCTCTCTCTTTTTGTACATGTGGATGGTGTAGAATCTCTCTGAAGCTGAATAGATCTAATGTAGAATGGTGAGGGACAAATCTTTCACCTCCGTGACTAAGCATGGATCAAGATAGGTGGGATCTTTCACCACCGAATTGATCTCTAGGGTTTGTTAAGTCAAAACCCTCAAAACCCCCAAGAGCATGGGTTCACTAGCAAGAAGTCAGATATCAAATGATAAACAACATAATGAGAGAATAGAGGCCCTTGTCTCTCTTTTATCCTCCATACTCACCTTGTCTCTCCAAGTGACTTTTACTTTAATTAATTAATTAACCATTTTCCTCTAAAAAGTAGTTTATCCCTCCTTGTGGCTTCCCTGGCCACTGAAATTCACTTCTCATCATCCTATCTTGTAGTGTTATTCCTCCCGATTCCAATGAGTTATTACACTAAGAGGTTCCTCCAAGAATTATGCCCAATATGGCCTCCTTAGTGAATTTAATTAACATATAGCCCAAAATAACTCAAAATCACACAAATCGTCGGAATGCAACAGAACCAAAGCCAAGTTGTATGGAATGCATCATAATGATCAAATAAGACGAGCGACGCAAGTCGGACCCCAAAATACCCCTCAATAACCCCTATACTCGCTACAACCTCCATCTGGCCACTCTGGTCATCATAACACTCTATAATACAATGATGTCCCAAAGTGGGGACATTACATAGGAACTAGGATATAGTGAAACAAATTGAGATTTTCCAAGAAGTATTTCTCTTGTAGTTTACTTAAATATGTTATGGAAATGTTTGATGCACTTTATGTAATTGTTGTTTATGAATTTTTAAAATTTAAGTTTGGTTATTTTCATTGCAAAAAGAGAACAAAATGTTAGAAAAAATGCACTAAAAAAAATAGTAGAGACTGATAAGCTAACATAAATCATAGAAAAAATGCACTAAAAAAAACAGTAAAATAGTAGAGACTGATAAACTAACATAAATCATAGAAAAAATGCACTACAAAAAAATAGTAGAGGTTGATAAGCTAACATAAATCATAGAAAAAATGCACTACAAAAAAGGCTGATAAGCTAACATAAATCATTCCTAAGTTTGAAGAAGGTTGTTCTTGTTATGGGTGTTGCCATGAAACTAGTGCACGGTTATAATGGAAAGTTCAAGAAATGGATGTTAAAAAATCATTTTTTTGTTTATTCAAAATGTTATTTAGCTCTAAACTATACTGGAATTTGTTTTTTTCAATTTTTGTATGCATTTAAAAGATATATTGTGTTTGATTTGTTCATGTGCATTGTATTGGTTAGTAGGAGAGGGAGACATTGAATAGAGGGATAGTAGATGCAAAGGTTTTTGCAAATCGAGTTGCATTTGTAATTGAAAATGAATGGAAGGATGCCACTTACAAAGTTATGCATATTAAGTAGTGGCTTGAAGAACATTGCTTCATCTCGCTTAATTAGGAAAATTTCATATAAAATACAAAGTTTAGCTTATTAGGAAAATTTCATATAAAATACAAAGTTTAGCTTATTGTTTAAATCAATTTTTGTTTAGCTTACTTGCTTAATTATAAAAATTTCATATAAAATACAAAGTTTAGCTTATTCTTTAAATCAATTATTATTTAGCTTAAATGTCATAGACGCAAAATCAACCATTGATGACCAAATAAAATATAACATGTGATGTACAAAGTTGCCTTATATGTTTGATATAAGGCATAGAGAAGAAGAGCCAATTAAAAAGACCAAATCAAGTCAAAAGAAATCTTCATTAGACTTTTTGCCTTTCAAATCTACGTTTTGCCTTTCGGGTATATGCCTTTTAATAAGGATATATAACCAATACTTCTCACCCATTTAAAAAATATTGTTGTAAATATAGTTTGAATTCTCACATGTATGTGTGAGATAGTGCAAAATTGATTTGATAACAATCATTTAAATTTTAAAATTATAATAAATTAAATAGTTATTATGAAGGTATATAATAAACAAGTGTTGTATATTATACTTTTTTATAAGAAAAATATGTTTAAACAATAAATCTTAAATTAAAAATTAAATTCATTTAATAAAGGTATAATTTGAGTGGACTTAATGATTAAGAACATGCGTTATAAGTTCAAATTCAAATGGAGGTAGGGTATGTATACCTCTGTATATTTTAGTAGTCAAATTGACACCGACAAACAAAGGGGTCTCATACACCAATTTGGTGTCTGAATTGGTTGTGACCTTAAAATTATATTATTATTATTATTATTATTATTATTATTATTATATTTAAACAACATAGTTTTTGAATTAAAAAATGTTTTGTTTTTCCTCGATAAAAAAAACTTATTTTTAATTCTAGCCAAAATCCAAAACACAATCTTTATAGTGTAAATTTGCACAGGTCAAAAAAATTGATACCTGATAAACTATTCATTTATGCTACATACAAGCTGAGTTTCCAACATTATCTTGTTGAGAAAAAACTTCCCCCAAAAACCTTAAACAAAGACAAGCTAACCAGTGACATCTATATTGAAAGGCATGTAAAATTATGTTCATTAGAACCAACATAATTGCATAAGATAACCCACCCACCCACACTTAAAATTCAGTAAAATGATAGGTCCTTGATGAGATTAAGGAACCTCCCACAAACTCGTCTTCATTTATTTGATCCTGAGGCCTATGTAGACACTCCTTTGAAAGGGAGTCTACATGTACATTGAGCTCCTGAAAAACATGAGATAAAATGATCACCTAGAACTGACTAGCTAGATCTTTCATGTGTATGACCACAATGAGTAAACCTATGTTTTGTACTCGAAGTTCATCATTCATCCAATTAACAACAAGAGATGAATCCCCAAAGACTTGGAAGCATTATAAACCTTTGTTCAAAGAAGACTTCAAAAGGAAAAGTAGTGCCTTGAACTCACCATAGTTATGGTCCATGAGCCCATATTTACATTGCATGTGTAGAAATGAGACTCTGAGAGATAAATAACATAACCTAGACCACATACATGTACATGACCTTGACAGGCCCCATCAAATAAACTCTAGGGGATTGATTTCTCAACTGTCATATCACCCACCCTGGTTGGCCTTCTTATTCTATCATTAGTCCAAAATTCAGATAATAATGTTAATCCCTAAGTAATAACTTGAAGGGGAGGAGTCTTCTCGTCTTCAAATATGTAGGCATTTCTTGCTATCCAAATCCCCTTGATGACAAGATAAGGCACAACTCTAAAATTATTAAGTTCCCTCGTATCAAACCATTCCTTGAGATTGTCATTTAGAGACCCCTTCATCCATAAATTTGGAAGACCCAGATCGCCTTCCACCTCCTTCCACACTTTCTAAAAGAAAGGACAACTCATAAAAAGATGGGAAGTTGTTTCTTCATGGATTTTGCATAGACAACACCAACCATGCCCAATTTTATTTCTTTTTTGTAATTTATCCGAAGTCAAAAATCTATTCATCAGGACCAACCACATAAAAAAAAGTGCATTTGGAAGGTACTCTCACCTTCCACAATTTTGATCATCATCAAGCTTCCTCTACAGATGTTGGAGCATGTATTTTCAAATATCCAATGTTTGGATGTGTAATCTCCCCCTTCTTTTTTCGAATCCCAACTAAGTTGGTATGGATCATGCTTCAATGTTATATGTGCTCTTCTGGGCTTTGCCAAAAATACTTCCTTGATATGTCATATTCCATTTGTGAGACCCAGGTCTTGAGCCAAAACCATCCTTGTGTCCAAATGGTGGAGTCTCGTGGATTATCAATCTTATTTAGAGTACATCTCCCTACTTCCTGCAAATGATTTATAAGTGCTTATGGGAGGAAGATTGCTTGTCCACAACCTAAAATAGCATCAGAACGAATATTTATATGATCTACATTTCCTACCTTCCAAGCCAAGCATTTTCCCATTACCAAAAAAGTTATGGTTAAAGCTTTCCATTGGTTGTAAACATTTTGAATGTTCTTTCTTTCTAACCTTATCCAATCTAGTAAGGAATTTGGTGCAATGTACTTCTAAGTAATGATCCTTCTCCATAAACTATCATTTATAATCAACTACCATAAAAAAATTCTACCAAGGAATGTACAAAAAGATGTATGTCTTTGAGCCCCCATCCCCCTGATTTATTAGGAGTAGCAATCATTTTCCATCTAGCTAGATGTGAGACCTTGAACTTGTTGAATTTTCTATATGAGATAATATTGTATATGGGATGATATGATAGATTCATTATTACAATGATGAATATGTCAAATATATAAAGAACCTAAAGGCACATATGGTGACCATCCATGAAAGGATGTGTCTCTAATAATTATAAAAACTATTTATTATTATTTGTATTATTATATATATTAATAATATTATTAATAATTATATTATTAATTATTAATTTGGGAGAATTTCTTCCCGATGTTGTCCAAACATCAACACTCCCTCTCAATGAGGGAGACATTTTTCACCTCAAGCACCTCGAGTCCATATCACTCCTTGTCATGATCAAGGAAGGACTACGCTTGGGCCCATTTACCATAAGTACACCCTTGTGATAAATGTATCCTATCTCCCTTGGTCTGCAATTCAATCTAGGAGAAGGTCTGTCCGATGAATACTAGGGAAATTCACCATAGGTACACCCCTGTGAGAGACTGTCTGCCTGATGTTTCCACAAACTGGAGGAACACTAGCACCTCGAGTCTTCTATCCTTTGAAGACTACGCCCGAGCCATTCTCCTCAGTCAAATCAACATGACCACTCTGGAGAATGTCTTCCCGATGCTTGTAACTTCAACACTCCTCAACTAGGGAGACATTCTGCATCATGCCAAGATTCTTGATTTCAAACTCTGAGGCCAACTCCCTCTTACACTTGTCAATGAGCCTTTGTTTATGTAATAATCTCCGACATGCACCCATTTGATGTATACTTCTCCTCACATGCACTTCTGATCAACATAGATCACTCCAACCTGGAGCAGGCATGTGATAGCACCTCGAGTCTCTAAGACTGCACCTGACCCATTCATCACTAGCCAAGTTAGCATGGCCACTCTAGGAGGATGTCTTCCCAATGCTAATAGCTGGAGAACATCAACACCCTGGGCCATTAACCACTAGCCAAATCAGCATGGCTAATCATGTGAGTGAATGTATCATTCTCCTCGGTCAAATCAACATGACCACTCTGGGAGAGTGTCTTCCTGATGCAGTCACTTGGAGAAACATCAACACCTCAAGTCGTTTCCACTCCTTGTCAAATCAACACGACTAAAGAGAAATACTACGCATGGGCCATTCATCACTAGTCAAATCAACATGGCTAATCCTGTGAGTGAATGTATCATTCTCCTAAGTCAAATCAACATGACCACTCTGGGAGAATGTCTGCACGATTCTACTCATATGTGGATTTGTATTGGATCTTCATAGCTCCCTTCTGCATCATGTCTCATATTCAAGGCTAAAAGTTCCACATCCCATTCCTTTTGACTGGCTTCCTTCACTGAAACAAGGGAATCCTCTCCTCAAGGTCTAGCCTCTTGTCTGTCAGTCCTGGAGGAAGTCTCTCCCATCTGAATCTGAATATGAAGAGGAAACATTATGAATGAAAGTCTCTAAGCAACTGAATCTCTCTTAGATCAGGACCACTCTGAGTCTACATGCTCCTTCTAAAGCTTGACTCCCTTTGAGGCTCTATAGTCTTCAGAGTCATCTGATCCCTTTGCATGTGCTGACCTCCTCTTCTTATTCATTACATGGATGTGCACAACTATATACAGTGACCCTGCAAATGATACATCTTCTACTATGACCAACACACATCCATCATATATTCGATGTCATACGACTAACCATGTTGATTTTCTAGTGTTAAATTAGACAAACACAATTTTATGCAAGTGGTAATTACTTCCAATGATATACAATATTACTTTAGTAAACTCTAGAACATCACAAGTAATTACATTCAGAAAATTTCAACTACTTAGAAACTTCGGTCTCTTCCTTAGATCACTTCCCACATGTGAGAGAGAAAAAATATGTGTATCTATTGTTGTTTCTTTAAATTGATCCAAAGAGACACGTCTCTTTGAAAATTAAATTTAAAATAAAATAAAATTTTCTTTCTTATAAATAGTTGGAGAATACCTCCCGTAACTACCCTAAGATTAACATTAATTTGGTTATAATCCATCCACATAGTATTTGACTTTGTTAAATTGTTCCTCCATAATTCATGTGATTGTTTGCATAATTTTAGGTAGAAGTAAATGAGTAGTAAATTTTTCATATTTAGGTAATTAGACATATTTACTAGAAATTATTGCCCACCATAATTTATGGAATTCTTTCTATAATTTAGGTAGGAGTAAAATGTAAATATGTTGTACATAGAGATTGTAACAACCCCATAAATACTCCCAACATTTTACTCTACTCTCGTTTCATGGGCCCTTGAGGGAGTCAAGCCCAGTCCCGCTCTGATACCATGTTGAATTTTCTAGTGTTAAATTAGACAAACACAATTTTCCGCTAGTGGTAATTACTTCCAATGATATACGATATTGCTTTACTAAACTCTAGAACATCACAAGTAATTACACTCATAAAATTTCAACTACTTAGAAACTTTAGTCTCTTCCTTAGATCACTTCCCACGTGTGTGAGAGAAAAAATGTGTATCTATTGTTGTGCCTTTAAATTGATCCAAAGAGACACTCCTATTTGAAAATTAAATTTAAAATTAAATTAAATTAATTTTTCTTTCTTATAAATAGTTGGAGAATATCTCTCGTAACTACCCAAAGATTAACATTAATTTGGTTATAATCCATCCACATAGTATTTGACTTTGTTAAATTGTTCCTCCATAATTCATGCGATTCTTTGCATAATTTTAGGTAGAAGTAATTTTAGGTAGAAGTAAATAAGCAGTACATTCTTCATATTTAGGTAATTAGACATTTTTACTAGAAATTACTGTCGACCATAATTTATGGAATTATTTCTATAATTTAGGTAGGAGTAAAAGGTAAATATGGTGTACATAGAGATTGTAACAACCCCATAAATACTCCCAACATTTTACTCTACTCTCATTTTACTCTGATACCATGTTGAATTTTCTATATGAGATATTATATGAGATAATATTGTATATGAGATGATATGATAGATTCATTATTACAATGATGAATGTGCCAAATATATAGAGAACCTAAAGGCACATATGGTGACCATCCATGAAAGGATGCGTCTCTAATAATTATAATAACTATTTATTATTATTTTTATTTTTATTTTTATTATGTCTTCCGATGTTGTCCAAACATCAACAGAACTCACTGCTACCCTTCCACATGTAATTAAAGAAACATTTCCTAACTTTCTCCAAGATTCCCTTAGGGATATGAGCTAAGGTGTGCCAGGATATTGGAATAGCTTCAAGAACATGCTTAATCAGAACTAACTTTCCACCTCTAGAAATCCACCTGTTGCACCAAAAGGAGATCCTTTGTTCAATTCTAGACAGAAGCCATTGCCAATCCTTATTCCCATAATTATTAGGTTTTAAAGTAAACCTAATATATTTGAGTCCACCTTTAAAATCCAAATGTTGAAAGGAGAAAATCCTTTCAATCCTAGTAGATAATGAATCATTCAACCCATAGGTATACAAGGCACACTTACCCATATTGATCTCAATCTCAGTTGTAACATATTATACATCCAAAATTTATTTTGAATTTTGAATTTCCCTCACTAAACCCAAGCCAAAAGTAAAACATCATAAATAAAGAGAATATGTGTGAGAGAGACCCCTCTTCCAACCTGAATCCCTTGTATTATTCTAAGTCTTTTGGCTTCATGGATTTCCCTATTGAGGCATGTTGATGTTCGGATTGGTCAAAATCTCAACAACAACCTCACAAGGATAAAAATCCCCCTTTTTTTTATTTTTTATAGAAGTGGTACTCATATGTTATTGTCTGAAAGATGTAGTTGATATTCTTGAACTAGACTATCAAATGGGAGATTTCTATGTTGATTAATTGAATTGGTTGTTATTGATGTCAACCCTTGAAGCAAGTCCGGTCGAAAATTCTGGTAGCCCCAACAATGTGGTTAAGGAACCCAAGTTTGGTTAAGGAATAATGCAATGAAGATCAATGAATTTGCAGGTGAGACTATTCTAGATGTATAGTACATGTCGTGCCATTTTCAGTGACATGTGTTACAACTTGTAGTTCCTCACGGTTGAGGAGATATGTCTTAGTGAAGTTGGAGAACCCTCATGAGTTATCTAGAAGCCTCTAGAAGGTCAAAGAAGTCAATATATTCTAGAATCTCCCAGAATAAGTTTAATAGTCAAAATGGTTGTAACTAGGAGTTAATCATGAGTTAAGTTGTTGTAACAAGAAAATAATTAAAAATAAATTAGTTGCAACTAGAAGTGGTGAGATTACTATTTGTGGATATATTAGTTGTAAGTGGACAAAGTGGTTAGAAGTGGATTATCCCTAAAAGAAAGAAGTTGGGTAAAACAGTTAGAAGATAACCCCTAGAGGAAGGTACTTGAAGAGTATAAATAAGAGAGCAAGGGTCTCATATTACCACCTATTGACCACATTTAATATCTATTATTTTGTGAAAGTTTTATTGCAGGTAATCATTGATACATCTGAAGTTACGCAAGTCTGAGGTAGCAAAGGAGGATTGACAATGAAATTTTCAAAGTTGCAAGGTTTCAGAAGGCAAGGTCGCATACATACGCGGGCCACAGAAGGTCAAGTCGTGTACATCTGCGGGCTGAAAGAGGACATGTCACGTACATCTGAAAAGGTAATGAAAACTTGAGTAGATGTGGATGCCAAGTCCCTAGAGTCTGAAAGAAAGTTCCTAGGAAGTTCTAAAGTGATCAGGTATAACATATCTATCTATAGGTTCAAAAGGTATGTCATATTCTTATGTGTAGTTGGATATTGTTGTCTACACGAGATATGGTTATGGGAGATTGATGATTTTCCCTAGAGAGGTTGTTGGTTGTATGACACTTACTGTATGAGCTAGATTTATAGAAATAAAATGTTGGTATGTTTGGTATTTATTATTGATACATCTTGTTGGGTTGAGTGTTGAGGCATATCTTGTATTTCTTGGTACATGGTTGAGGGATTTTGGTTGTGATGTGTTTTTGAAGTTGTTGGTTTAGTTTGAGGTTGCATATCGGTGAGGGTTTGATTTCTATTCCATGTGAGTGTTTATTACAAATGATTATGATTGTATGCACATGTATGGCACATGACTAGAGAGACATAGACGCACATTATTTGAGTGGTATTCTTGTGATATTGGGTATGATATCTATGTTATCAGATTTGATCTATTGAGGAGATTATTGGTATATGTTGATACATGTTATTGGTACAATTTGATTATAGGTTGTATGGTACAGGTTATTGGTACAAGTTGACTACGGGTTATTGGTACATGTTGGTTACAGGTTGTTGGCACAGATTGGTACATGTTTACAGTGGTATATTTCATAGTGACAGTGTGGTAGTGGTTTCATCAATTATTTGACACTTATATTTCAGGGCGGTTAGACAGGGCAAAGATAGGTGGTTGTAGCCACTTTCCAGTTGTAGTCGGAGAACATAGGGGGTTGTAGTCTCCTTCTGGTTGTAGCCAAAGAATCAGGGATTTGGAGCTTCCCTCAGGTTGTAGCTTGAAAATATAGGGGGTTAGAGCCTCCTTCCAGTTGCAGTTGGAGAATAAAGGAAGTTGGTGCTTCCAATGAATGTAATTCTTAAAGACATATAAGAAAAAACATCCTGTGGTTTTCTCCCACATTGGGTTTCCACGTAAAAATACTGGTGTATTGTATATGTGTATGATTGATCATTGTTCATGGTTTATTTATTTTGCACTTGTTGAATTATATTGGTAAATTGATCACAAAGATAAACAACACTTATACATTGTGGTTAAAAATGATTACATTGCTCTATTACTGATTCACCCCCCCTCTTAGTAATCCAACAATTGGTATCAGACACGGTCCTTCAAGAGACAATTTAACCACTGGAAGGAGATCATGGATTACTCTAAGATTGGGATACCACAGTTTGATGGGGTATATTATGCCTTCTAGAGAATAATAATGAAGATACACATACATGGACTAGGATTTGATGTTTGGCGATCAGTGGTAGATGGATACAAAGCGCCAACCGTTCCTCCAACAGATAAAGATGGAAAGAAACTTGAAGAAAATAATTCAAGAGATACAAGTGCACTCCTGAATGGTTTGTCTAAATGAATCTACACCAAATTTATGCATTGTGATTCCGCAAAGGACATCTGGGTCAATTTGAAGAATGTATATGAAGGAGATGAGAAAAACAAAGAAGCTAAACTTCAAATTTTCAGAGCAAAATTCGAACAACTAAAGATGAATGAAGATGAGAACATAGTTTCCTACTTTCTACGAGTTGATGAAGTCCTAAATAATATCAAAGGCTTGGAAAATGAGGTAAATGAACAAGTCATTGTCAAAAAGGTATTGAGATCTCTACCAATGAGATTTGATTCAAAGATATCAACACTAGAAGAGAGAGAGGATCTAGCTACAATGACCATGGATGAGTTGCATGGGACATTTAGAGCTTATGATATGAGAATATAGAAAGATAACCTGATTACAAAAAAAGTAGAATTCAAATCATCCAAGAAGTCAAAGCAAAAGTCAAATTCAAATAGAAGCAACGGTGACATCTCAGAAGACGATCAAGAAGCAGCCAACTTCGTAAGAAGACTGAAAAACGAAACCAACAAATATAGAGGTAAGCTTCCATTGATATGATTTAATTGTGATGACATTGGTCATTTTTCTAACAAATATCCCCATAAGAAAAATAAAAGGAATGAAGAATATGATTCAAAAAGCAAACAAACATACCAAGGAAAAAGAACCAAAAATATTTTTTTCAAGAAAAGCTTTTGCACCAAAGAAGACAACACCTCATCAAACGGAGATGAAGTCAGTAAAAGTGATACAGAAAGGATTGTATTCATGGAAGAAGAATATATTGATGAAGAAGGTTCGGAAGAAGAATATGAAGAGGAAGAATTTGACTACATAGAATAATTGTTAAGTGCCATAGAAGTTATAAAACAAGAGAAGAAGAAAACCAAGTCACTTCAGGCATACCTAAAGGAAACATAAGTTCAAAATTCAGACTCTGAAGAAGTAGAGAAGATGATTACTAAATTAAAAATCCAAGTAGAGGAAGACAAGAGAATTAAAGAAACACTCATAGAACAAGTAGAATAAAGAGATAGGATCATTGGAATTTTGGAAGCAAAGATTGTCACATTGAGAAAAGATATTCAAAAGAAAAACATACAGAACAACTCCAAAGTTTTGAAGGAGATTATTAGCAGTCAAAGGCCAAATCTTGACAAGTCTGGACTAGGATACAACCAGATAGAAAATGGATCAAGCTCCAAAACAACATGTCAAGAAGAACAACCAATAAGCTACGCAGAGACAGTCAGAGGAGACAAGAAGTTTCACAAGGAAGATCACAGAGACACTCCTCCACCTAGAAGATTCAGATTTCAAAATTAGCGACAGTCAGAAACAAGAAGGCCTCAAGAAGAATAAGGGTTCAAAAGAGTAAATTATTTTAGAATATTTACAACTCCCAGAGCAAATAACAGGGACATAGACAGTCATGAAAGTTATGCACGAAATGATTATTCAAGAAGGCCTAGTGAAACACATAACAAAAGCTACAACAGGTTTGAATCCTTGAGTACTGAGATGGAATGCTACAAGTGTAAAAAAATTGGACACATGGACAAATATTATAGAATGACAGTTCCTCCAAAAGAATCACAATAGAATAACAATAGTCACATACATGAACCTCAAATAATATGGATAAGGAAGCATAATTAGTTTAACAATGAAGAATGCACACTTTCTCTACAAGTTAAACACAAGAAATGTGGTCGGTATGTTGATAGTGGGTGCTCAAAGCACATGACAAGTGATAAGGACATATTTCTAACCTTGAGGAAGGAAAGAGATGGATCATTCTCCTTTGGAAACGATGACTCAACCATAATCATTGGAAGAGGCACAGTCAGAATTGGAAATAAGGATACCAAGGCATAGAATGTTCTACTAGTGGAAGATATGAAACACAATATTTTGAGTGTAAGTCAAATGTGTGACCAAGGTCACAAACTTGTGTTTGATTCACAGATGTGTGATATAAGAAAAGCAGGTTCATGCAGAGTGGTTGCGACAATTGTGAGAACTTCAAGAAACATATATGTATTAAGTGAAATTGGAAATAAAAAATGTTTTTTAGGAAAGGAAGATGAAGTTTGGCTATGGCACAGAAGAATGGGTCACATAAACTTTGATATTATTTTCAAAGTCAACAAAAAGAAAGCAATCAAAGAAATTCCCCAGATCATGAATTCAACCAACACTTTATGTAAGCATTGTCATCAAGGAAAGCAAACCAAGACCAATTTCAAGTCAAAGGAATACTCCACAACAAAGTCGCTGGAAATTGTGCATATTGATCTAGTTGGACCAACTAGAACAAATGGGTTAAAAGGTGAGAAGTATTTTATGCTATTGGTTGATGATTATACAAGAATGACTACAGTTTGTTTTCTCAGGAAGAAGTCAAAAGCATTTGAGAACTTCAAGATATACAAAGAGATGGTTGAAAATGAAATAGATTCGAAAATCAAATGTTGAGATCGGATAATGGAGGAGAGTTTACTTCAATGGAATTTATGGACTTTTGCAGTAAGCATGGGATAAAAAGACAATTCTTCGTTGCTAGGACACCACAACATAATGGATTTGTTGAGAGGAAGAAAAAGACAGTGCAAGAAATGGTTCGAACTATGTTAATCGATTCCAAGTTGACAGATGTCTTTAGGGCACATGTAGTGCATACAATAGTTCACATTCAAAACAGAGGAATGCTCAGAAACAACAATGATAAAAATCCCTATGAGCTATGGAAAGGAAGACCAACAAATGTGAAGAACTTTAGAGCTTTTGGAAGAAAATGTTACATCAAAAGAGAAGATGGCAGAATGGGAAAGTTCGATTCTCGTGTGGACAAAGACGTATTGTTTGGGTACTCGAGCACAAGGAAATCATACAAATGCTTCAATCTAAGGCTCAAAAAAGTTGTGGAAAGCATCAATGTGATGTTAGATGAGACAAGTGGACGAAGAAAAAAGGAAGAATAAGAGGATTAAATGGAACATGTTCATGAAAAAAAACCAAAGGAAGAAGAAGTAGTAGAAGAGGAATATGAATAAGAGCAGTTAGAAGGAGAAGAGAAAGAACAAAAAGATATTCAAGCACCTCCAAAGACGCCTAGAAAATGAATACAAAATAATCATCCATTAGATCAAATCATTGGGAACAAAGATGCAGGAGTTGATACTAGAACAAGAATTCATTCACCAAAACAACTACACCTAGCACTCTTATCTATGATTGAGCCAAGCAGTTTTGAAGAATCCAACAAGGATGAATTATGGATAAAATCCATGGATGAAAAGTTGGATCAGATAGAGAAGTATGAAACTTGGGAATTGGTTCCAAGGCCTAGGTACAAGAATGTGATCGACACAAAGTGGGTCTTTAGAAACAAATTGAATGAAGATGGACATGTTACTAGGAACAAAGCTATTTTGGTATGTAAAGGATACGCTTAGGTTGAAGGTATCGAATTTGAAGAGACGTTTTCCCTAGTTTCCATAATGGAAAAACTCATAGTGATCCTCGCTTATGCATGCTCCAAGAATATTAAAGTGTATTAGATGGACATGAAATCAACCTTCCTAAATGGGGATCTAGAAGAAGAAGTCTACATTGAGCAACCAGAAGGATTTCAGTTGTCAGAGAATGAAAATTATGTTTGCAGGTTGAAGAAAACCTTGTATGGTCTCAAACAGGCTCCCAAAGCATGGTATTCCAAACTGGATAGATACTTACAACAACAAGGGTTCAAGAAAGGAAATGCAGACAACAACCTCTACATCAAGGTAAATCAAGATAATATTTTGTTAATTGAAGTTTATGTTGATGATATTATCTTTGGAAGTGACGATGACAGGATGTGCTAGAAATTTGCAAATGATATGCAGAATGAATTCAAATGTCATTACTTGGAAAATTATCCTTCTTTTTGGGTCATCAGATATGTCAAAGAAACCAAGACATTTTTATTTCTCAAACCATGTATATCAAAGAAATACTAAAGAGGTTTGGAATGGAAGATTGCAAACCAATAAATACTCCTATGCAAACCATTTGTAAGTTAAGTAAAGATGATGATTCAAATCCTATAGATCAGAGACAATACAGGTCAATGATTGGAATCTTACTTTATGTGACAACATCCAAACCAAATGTAATGCATGAAGTTGGACAGGTGGCACAATTTTAAGCAACACCAAAGGAATCACATGTTCTAGTAGTAAAGAGAATATTCAGATATCTCAAGGGTACATAAGAGTTTGGATTATGGTATCCAAAAGGAAAGGATACGTCACTTATTTCCTACACAGATGCAGATTGGGTAGGTTACATTGATTAGCGAAGAAGTATAAGTGGAGAAGCGTTCTGCTTGGGTGAGTTTTTGGTATCTTGGATAAGCAAGAAACAATCATCACTATCATTGTCTACAACCGAAGCATAGTATATAGCATCAACATCATGTTCTATACAAGTCCTATCGATGAAACAAACATTAACAGAGATACAGGTTGAGTATGATGAGCCCATTCTGATATATTGTGATAACATAAGCACCATTTGTATCTCAAAGAATCCAATGATGCACTCCAAGAAGAAGCACATTCCAATCAAGTTTCATTTTCTACGGGAACAGGTTGTAGAAAAGAACATTCCAGTTGAGTATGTTGGGACCAAAGAATGGATTGCAGACATCTTTACAAAACTGCTTCCAAGGGAAGATTTTGAGTATCTTCGCCAGAAACTTAGCATAGTTTTTTCCCCATAATGAATTTTGAATGCTATTCTTATACATGAGGAAGCACCATAAAGAGGATAGTTCAATTTCGGGGAGAGTAGTCTTAGAGAGAGTTCAGTTAGGGGGAGCAACCCCATGGACAATTCATTCAGGGGGAGCAACCTTGACGGGAAGTTACATTTTCCATTGATTTCAAAGGGGGAGAGATTCATCAAATGCATGGAGAGAGAGTTAGACGCTTGGAGAGAGATCACATAGGCATGATTCGAGGGGGGTCAATGGTCACAAGGGGAGCATGAGTGACATGACTTCAATGTTGCATCAGAGTGTTTCCATCAATTCGAAAGGGGGAGATTGTTGATTAATTGGTTTGGTTGTCATTGATGTCAACTCTTGAAGAAAGTCCGGTAGAAAATTTCGATAGCCCCAATAGTGTGGTTAAGGAACCCAAGTTTGGTTAAGGAATAATGTAATGAAGATCAATGAATTTGCAAGTGAGACTATTCTAGATGGATAATACATGTCATTTTGTTTCTGGTGAAATGTGGTACATCACGTAGTTCCTCACGGTTGAGGAGATATGGCTTAGTGAAGTTGGAGAACCCTCGTGAGTTATCTAGAAGCCCCTAGAAGGTAAAAAAAGTCAATTTATTCTAGAATCTCCTAGAAGAAGTTTACTAGTCAAAGTGGTTGTAACTAGGAGTTAATCATGAGTTAAGTTGTTGCAAAAAGAAAATAATTAAAGATAAATTAGTTGCAACTAGAAGTGGTGAGCTTACTATTTGTGTATATAGTAGTTGTAAGTGGAAAAAGTGGTTAGAAGTGGGTTATCCCTAAAATAAGGAAGTTGGGTAAAAAAGTTAGAAGATAACCCCTAGAGGAAGCTACTTGGAGAGTATAAATAAGAGAGCAAGGGTCTCCTATTAGCACCTATTGAGCACAATGAATATCTATTATTATGTGAAAGGCTTATTGCAAGTACTCATTGATACATATGAAGTTACACAAGTCTGAGGTTGCAAAGGAGGACTAACGATGAAAGTTTCAGAGTTGCAGAGTTTCAGAAAAACCTTAGTTTTCTGAAGCTGTACACGGGATGTAGAAGGCCAGGTCGCATACATATGCCGGCCATAGAAGGCCATGTTACGTACATCCACAGGTTGAAAGAGGACATGTCACATACATCTAAAAAGGTCATGAAAACTTGAGTAGATGTGGATGTCAGGTCCTTAGAGTCTGAAAGCAAGTTCCTAGGAAGTTTTATAATGATCAAGTATAATAGATCTATCTACAAGTTCAAAAGGTATGTCATATTTTTATGTGTAGTTGGATATTGTTGTCTACATGAGATATCGTTATGGGAGATTGAGGATTTTCCCTAGAGAGGTTGTTGGTTGTATGGAACTTATTGTATGAGCTAAATCTACAGAAATACAGTGTTGGTATGTCTGGTATTTATTATTGATACATCTTGTTGGGTTGAGTGTTGATGCATATCTTCTATTTCTTGGTACATGGTTGAGGGATTTTGGTTGTGATGTGTTGTTGAATTTGTTGGTTTAGTTTGAGGTTGCATATCAATGAGGATTTGATGTCTAGTCCATGTGAGGGTTTATTACACATGATTATGATTGTATGCAAATGTATGGCACGTGACTAGAGAGACATATATGCACATGATTTGAGTGGTATTCTTTTGATTTTGGTATGAGATCTATGTTATTAGATCTGATCTATTGAGGATATTATTGGTACATGTTGTTGGTATATGTTGGTATATGCTATTGGTACAGGTTGATTATAGGTTGTTTGGTACAATTTGTTACAAGTTGACTACAGGTTATTGGTACAGGTTGGTTACAGGTTGTTGGCACAGATTGGTACATGTTTACAATGGTATATTTCACAGTGACAATGTGGTAGTGGTTTCATCAGTTACTTGACACTTATATTTTAGGGCAGTTGGATGGGGTAAGGATAGGTGGTTGTAGCCACCTTCTGGTTGTAGACGGAGAACATAGGGGGTTGTAGCTTCCTTCTAGTTGTAGTCAGAGAATTAGGTAGTTGGATCTTCCCTCAGGTTGTAGCCTGAAAATATAGGGAGTTGGAGCCTCCTTCCAGTTGCAGTTGGAGAACAAAGGAAGTTGGTGCTTCCAACAAATGTAATTCTTAAAGACATATAAGAAAAATTGTTCTGTGGTTTTCTCCCACATTGGGTTTCCATGTAAAAATACTGGTGTACTATGTATGTGAATGATTTCTCATTGATCATGGTTTATTTATTCGACACTTGTTGAATGATATTGGTAAATTGATCACAAAAATAAACAACACTTATATACCATGGTTAAAAAGGATTGAGTCGATCTATTATGGATTCACCCCCTCTCTCAGTAATCCAACATGGTAAACAACAAAGCCCAAATCTTTATTTCTTTAGTTTGTATAGAAAATGGTTCTTGATAACTAGATATCTCCTTAAGTGCAAACTTTGCCCGAAAATGGACCAAGCAACTTCTTAATAGTAAAAACGATGAAGAAAGGATTCAATATCAAAATAAATATATGCTCATATTCATTATAACATCCTTCTGCGACACATACAAGTAGAAGATGCAACCATATTTTCTCAAAAGAAAAATAATGAAATGGTGTTGATCAATTCAAAGAACTTTAAATGAGTATTGCATTCAAAACTGAAAATAATTTGATGGGCATACTCCAAAAATATCATGCTGAGAAATAATTAAATTCATTCCCTGAAGTAGTTCTGTGTGGAGTTTAATACATAAAATATATTCAACATTACAAACCATTTCAGTAAACCAATTGACTAATGCTCAGTAATAAAGCTTTCCAAATGCGAGGACTAAACCTCGATGAATCAATTAGAAAACCCTGGATTAGATTTATCAGTCATATAAGTATGGTTGTAAAACACTCCCATTGATCATTTTAGGAAGAGACCTGGAAGAATAAAAGGAAAAACACTCAAAAAATCCACCTTGTGCTCGATCTTAGATATACAAACACAAAGCTTTGAGAGAAATTATGTAGTAGAAGAAGACGCAAGAAAAATGAAGATCTTTATTTGTTTATCAAAGAGTTGGATGCAAATTGATGGATGAACAATGCTATCTTTGATGATCTAAACCCTGCTTTGATGATCTTCTAACCTTTTTTCTGGTGTTTATGTCTTTCTTTTAAATATGCTCCCAATGCTTATTTGAAGTAGTTAGGGTTTTGGAATAAAGAGTAAATCATTTAATAAATTCTTGATTGAATGATTTTTAATGAATTCAATTCATTGAAGTTTGTTCCTCCAAATGGGACCTAATTCATATTTTATAAAAGTTATTTAATAAACTTTTTTTTCCCGAAAATTTGAAGGTAACTATCTGAAAAAAGTGGATTGTGTTTTAATTTTCTAATAAAGATAAGTGACTTCTCGGCCATGGAAACCATTATAGAATTTATATTCATCATTCTTTATTTCCAATGAGTCCTCTTGAGAAAATTTTGAAATTATGGATCTCAACTTATAGCCCTGGGAAGTCTAGGTTCCAAACAGATTTCCCAGCAATTCATGAAATTAGAGCCGACTGATATTTTGATTTATATAAACACTATAACCAAATTCATCCATTGAAACTTGTCCCATTGTCTTCCTTGTCAAATCATATTTCCAATGAGGTATTTCTTGCCCCAAATGAACATCTAGATCAAGAGTTACAAGCTTCAAAAGATCGTTGTTCAACAACCATCGATCTAGTTTGTGGATCAATCTCATCCCTTGATTTAATTTCGCCTTTTTAGTCCCATGTGCATTGTGGTGGAAGAAACATATAGTGTTTATATCGTAAAGGCCTTCCATGTCATTCATGTGAAGTAAAGGATCTTATGGAGGTCTTATCTTAACTCTCATGCCTTAGGAAATTTCAAGACTTAGTAAAATTTTGGTCGCCCAATTATTGCTCATTCAACAACAAGTCATCGCCTAGTCAACGCCCATGTGTCTCAATGTAATTGGTTTCCATGTGTCTCGATGTGATTGGTTACCATGTTTTTCATGTGTCTTGGAATTAAACTTAGGAAAATATGTTAAGTAAGCGAGAATAGGACGAGAAAGGAGATGGGGATGGAGAGTGGAGTGTGGCGGGGTTAGAGAGTGTGGCAGGTCGCAGGGTAGGCGGATACGGTGTTGAGTGTGGTGGGTCTGTGGGAGAGGGATAAGGTGTGGAGTGTGGTGGGTCCATGGGGTAGGAGATATGGGAGGAGATGGGTTAAAGAGTGTGGTGGGTTGTGAGGTAGGGGGATAGGGTGTGGAATGTGGTGGGTATGTGGGAGAGAGATAATATGTGGAGTGTGGTAGGTCTATGGAGTAGGAGATATGGGAGGAGACTTAGGAAAATATACTAATTAGGGAGAGTATGGAAGAATAGGATGAGAGGAAAGATGGAGATGGGGATTGGGAGTGAGAGGGTAGATGGGAAATGGAGTGTGGACTCTCGCAAAGCATAAAACAAAACAAAAATGAGACTAAGTATGGAAGATGAAATAAGAAGAGAAGAAGTGAAACTAATTATGAAACAAGAGAGAATGAGTCTAAGTACAATAATATAAGAAAGTATTACCAAGATTGAGTATAAGAGAATAAACATAGTACGGGGAGAGCAATCAATTGTGTTGCACATGGAAGAAGTGCTCTTTTATGGAAGATCGCGTAGTTGGAAAAAAATATAAGTATCTTGGTCATACAAACTCATATTTTGATTATGTAAAATACATGATGAAAATGAGACTGAGGGATACACCATGAACTAATGATCATTCAAAATTTCCTTCTTCTGATATCAATTTTTTTATTACTCCAAAGAGAATAAAATCAAGGTGATCAATTTTTTTTATCGACAACTGGCTCCAACTATAGGACGGTGAATCCCTATGGGTTGCTGAGAACACCAAAATTAGACTAGATACCTTCTCCATTGGGCCATGGAGTCATCTTCAAATATTATCTTCATCTAGCAACTACTTTACTATGCAAAACTTTGATTGAACAAACAAACTATGTACAAACAAGATCTACCTACCCTAACCCACTTGGAGGAAAGGGACACTTTTCAAGTGTAATTAGATTTCCAATGGAGCCATTGAAGCATCCAAATGATCTTTGGAATGAACTCCATAATTGGGGAACATATCGAGATTCTATCAAAAAGTTAAGACTCGCATAGATGATTTTAGGGGCTAAATTTCGCAAATGGACTAATTTCCATGGTTTTTCCCAAAAAAAGAATCGCTAATTTCCATTTTTTCTAAAAATGATTAGCCCAAATTCCATAAAATAAAAAAAAATTACCTTATAAATTGCCAAAATTTTGTAGAAACTATATAAAATCCTTAGAAATTTGAATATTTTTACAAAACTATCGCCAAACATTTTACATTTTGCATATTAAGGACTAGTAATATTAGCCCACGTTTCTACATTTTAATATAAATTTTCATCCTTAAAATCATCCCTGGGACTCAAGAGTGTGCCCGAAATGTATTGAAGTAAAAATAATCTAGATGTGCCCAAAATCTAATTGCACTGTTTGGCCAACAATGTTTTGGAACCATGATTCAATAAAGTCAAGTCTCGGTTTCTCATGGGTGTTGCAATATTTGGTTATGTCTTGAAAATATTTTCATCTTTCTCCTTATCCCCAACCACATCCAACATTCTTAATTAATTGGTTATGTATTGAAAGAATTCTTCCTTCGTGCAATGACCATGTTTCCATGGTGAGGTTGCAAAGATAAATTGTTGTTGAATATTTGTGGAGAGTTGTAGGGATATCTTTTGTTGTTCATCAAACATTTCATTATCTTAAAATATATATATATATATACCATCCATGGAACCTCTTGTTGCAAATTCCCTTCTTTTTATGCTTGGAAGATATCTTCTTCATTAAACTCTGCTCCAGACAAGCAATCAACATCATAAAAGTCTAATGTATTGTGATGAATTTTACCATTACTTATGTTCATCCAATCTAGACATTCCTCTTGTGGCTTTGTATAAACTAGCTATACCATTTGAAAATCCGTTGCAACGTTTTCATCATGATTATATTGAATGAAATCCTTGTGTACATCTAGTGGAGGTTCTTTAAATTCATCTTTAAACTCATTATGATCATCACTTTCAAATTGAGCACATGAGAGGTCAAAATTTCCCTCGAATGGAGGATGTAGAAGATGGTATTCTTCTTGAATTGAAACTTTAGGGTTCTCATTTTCAGTTTCACGAATATGATCTAAAAAAAAAAACTATATATTTCATCAATTTTTTCTTCTAAATCCATTACTCCATTGTCTTGGAAAAATATTGGGAAGATTAATAGATTAGCTTTGGTTTCATGAATTTTTATTTCAATGACTTCAACTCGTTGCATTAATTCTTTCCAACTGCACTTTCCTTGTTGCTTCAATAAAATTCTCAGATTCACAGGCAAATCATTTTCATAACAACAAAAAATTATGATATTGTTTGGAAACATTTATTGAGGAATCTTATGAAGGAATTCCATAAATTTTAAAGTGAAATCTTTGACTGTCTCTTCCTCGTTCATCTGGATTTCAACCAACTTCAAGAAAAAGGAATATAGATCTTTTCTTGGGAAATATTTCTCGACAAATGAATTTTATAATACATTTGAACTAGTGATGGTTCCAGACAACAATGAATAATACCATTCATTAGCATTTTCCTTTAGATTTAAGATAAACAGTGGCACAAACCCCCTTCCCTCCAAAGGGATGCTTGACCTCCCGGTCTTGGATCATTGAAACACTGAGTCCAAGCGACTCCTTGGGTCCTTGCGGGTACCCGAAACTTTTCTACCCACACACATAGATTTCTTCCATGAGTGACCACGACTATGACCGTGGGGCTATCTCTTCGCGATTCAGAATTAGGGAATATTCTGAATCTGTTCCTCAATTTTTCCAAAACTCTCTTCTCTGAGGTTCCAAACTTTCTCCATGCGTCTCCTCAGATTCGTTGGCCCACTATGGTTCGGACTTCACGAATTTCTAGGACTTCCACCCCCAACCTCTGATTCTCTAATTCCCGAACTCCTTAATCCATTGCCACGTACTCCACAGTGATCAACGATCATGATTAAATCGCGACTTCGGACTTTGCAACTCTCCTTCTGTTAAGTTCCTAACTTGTTGAGCCTCTGAAGTACCAAAATACTTCATGGTTTTCCTCTTTGCAACTTCACCAGATCTATCGGTCTGGAATCGTTCACTTTCATCCGAAAACGAATCTTTCATTCATTAACTTTCAATGAATACTTCAAGAACTTCTCCCTTGAATATTTATGCCTCTCTTCCTCCTGAGCTTTCCTTCTTCAGTTTGTTCCTCTGAACAATCTCTTCGACACTTAGTCATATTCCTGGCATGTGCACACCTTGCAATAGACTTTCATCCACACTCACTCCTTTGTGAATGAATTTGCACTCCTTGCGAATGTTCTTCAACTACTTCTATCTCTCGTGATTGAATCACACTATCCTTCTTGAGCTTTCGAGTTTGAAAAAATCTGTCACACACTCCTTGCAAACATTGATCAGGGGATCAAATTTTGCTCAAAAATTCAAAGTTCTCAGAATCGCTTCAAACCAGACGAGAGCATAGGCCTCGTCGTTGCAAACCCAACGCAATTCGTTTCATCTCAAACGGACGTCGGGAGCGAAAGATATTGCGATCTATTCATAAAGTCAAACAAAAAAAAAAAATGGTGTTGATTGTACAGTCCGTACAGGCGAACGTGGCAGAGTTTGGTTGGAAGTTGAGGGTGAATGATATCTTGACACATGGCATTGTTTGGTCAAATGATTGGGTGCCACGTGGCACCCCGGTATTTGTTGTTGTTGTTTGTCAAAATATATTTGAGTCCGTGGTGTTCGACCCCCGGACCTCCCCACCGCATAGCGCCTTCACAAAGACCGTCCGACCAACGGACTATCGTTTATGCCTTGTAATGTATACAAGATTTATTGTATTTGAATTGACATATTGTAATGTGTGGCGGGGGGTCGGGCCGGGGGCTTATCCCCGACCCGTGGTTCCACTATTCATGCATACGACCATGCCTTTGTTAAAAGGCGCGTGGAGTATTTCACATATGTTTTCAAATGTAAACCACGCGGTGCTATGGTGTAAATGTGACCACATATCACATGGGGGCGTGGAGTTGTATGGAGCTCGTTCGTATGGATTATACATATGACCACGACCGGAGCGCGAGAGTTAAAACAGTTTCAAATAGTTAGCCCTTTTTGCCAATATGCAAGGTCATATGACCTCCATATGCCCAGGTGCTAGGCGGTTAGGGGCTGGCGCACCCATAACCGTCCTACAGTCTGCACCGTTGGCACGGTTGTGCCTGGTGCTGGGTTTTTACGCTATATATTGCATGTGTGCCAGGTTCATTTGACAAGGGTGCGTTTTGTAGATGCAAAGATAACAAACTTGAAGGGGGGACTTCCAGGAGGCCTAACTTCTTCGTTTTTCGACCGATTGAGGTGCCAAAAAAGCCCAGATATGGGTTTTTGGACGCTCTGAAGCCATTGGAGTAGTCGGTTGGTCAGTTTGAGCATTGTAAGACATGTTTTTTATCACTTTGAGCAATTAATAATAATGATCCATTGGAAGCTGGACCAGGAGATGTAGCCCAAGAGAGGGGTGAACTCCTTTATCAATTGTTGTGTTTATGTGATTATATTCATTTATTATGTTGTTGTCTATGTGTATTTTGCATGAGTAATCCTTTAATTTATGTGTTGCAAAGTTGATCCATTTGCTTTTAACAAATAACATTTACTTGCAATAATTTCAAGATTTCAAGTCTTCTTCATTTTTAGATCAAGTTGGTATCAGAGCACTGGTTTTTGAAGACTTGATTGTTTGCAAGTTTTGTTTCTGATGCTCACAAGGTTGAAACTCACAAGAGGAGAAGGTCAACTT
>ML777127.1:453616-476498 GCA_009831015.1 Picea engelmannii
AGGTTACAGCAGAACAAACGGCACAGTTGTTCTTTCAAAATGTTTGGGTGCATTTTGGATTGCCTAAGTCCATTATTTCTGATCGGGATTCTCGATTTGTTGGAAGTTTTTGGTCGAGTTTATGGGCACTCATGGACACCAAGATTAAAAAGAGCACAGCTTTTCATCCGCAAACAGATGGTCAGATAGAGGTGGTAAATCGTACAGTGGTGCATCTTCTTCGCGCTTATTGCAGCAAGCATCCTAAACTTTGGGATGAGCATTTACACTACATTCAACATGCGTACAATCGAGCTAAGCACTCTTCGACTCAAACGTCTCCATTTGAAGCATGTTTTGGCTATTTGCCCAAGTCTCCTTTAGATTTTATCTTTGGGAAAGATATTGTTGTCGATRGTCAATATGACATTGATAGGGCAGAAAAGTTCATTGAACAAATTCAGTCGATACATCAAGTGGTGCAAGAGCAATTGGAAAGGAGTCAGGCCAAGTACAAGATGAGACATGACAAACATCGTGTTGATCACAGTTTCCAGGTTGGAGATGAAGTTTGTCTTTACATCATCAAGGAGAGGCTTAAAGGAGAAGGTAAAAAGTTGAAACCAATTCGATATGGTCCTTTCAAGATTATCGACAAGATTGGTAACAATGTTTTTCGTTTAGATTTGCCTCCTTATATGCAGATGTATGCAGTTGTTAATGTTGAGAATTTGAAGTTGTATGAGCCTCCATTGATTGATGATCAAGGAGAGAATGTTCAGATTCCTTCCATAGATTATTTTTCTCCAGAGTATCTTACAGAACTGTAGGAAGACACCATCCTTGACAGGAGAATGCGAACTTCAAAACGAGGAAATGTGGAGTATCTTCGAGTTGGTATTAAAGGGACGAATCCAAGCAAGGCCAAGTGGATTGAGGTTGGGAGGGTGAGGGAACTTTACCCTCATCTTCACATAGACTGAAAATAGTCTTTTGGAGGTCCAAAAGCTTCCCAATGGGGAGGTGTGATCAGGAGATCAAATTTTGCTCAAAAATTCAAAGTGCTTGGAATTGCTTCAAACCGGACGAGAGCGTAGGCCTCGTCATTTCGAACCCAATGAAATTTGTTTCGTCTCAAACGGACATCGGGAGAGAAAGATATTGCGATCTGTTCATAAAGTCAAACAGGCAAAAAAAATGGTGCTCACTGTACAGTCCGTACAGGCTAATGTGGCAGATTTTGGTTGGCAGTTGAGGGTGAATGATATCTTGACACGTGGAATTGTTTGGTCAAATGATTGGGTGCCATGTGGCCCAATCATGGGCTGCCACGTGGCACCCCGATATTTGTTGTTGTTGTTTGTCAAAATATATTTGAGTCCGTGGGGTTCGACCCCCGGACCTCCCCACCGCATAGCGCCTTCACAAAGATCGTCCGACCAATGGACTACCGTTTATGCCTTGTAATTTATACGAGCTTTATTGTATTTGAATTAACATATTGTAATGTGTGGCGGGGGGTCGGGTCGGGGGCTTAGCCCTGACCCGTGGTTCCACTATTCATACATACGACCATGCCTTTGTTAAAAGGCGCGCAGAGTATTTCACATATGTTTTCAAATGTAAACCACGCATTTCTATGGTGTGCATGTGACCACATATCACATGGGGGCGCGGATTTGTATGGAGCTCGGTCGTATGGATTATACATATGACCACGACCGGAGCGCGGGAGTTAAAACGGTTTCAAACAGTTAGTCGTTTTTGCCAATACGCAAGGTCATATGACCTCCACATGCCCAGGTGCTAGGCGGTTAGGGGCTGGCACGCCCATAACCGTCCTACAGTTTGCATCATTGGCGCGGTTGCGCCCGGTGCTGGGTTTTTACGCTATATATTGTGTGTGTGCCAGGTTCATTTGACAAGGGTGCGTTTTGTAGATGCAGAGACAACAAGCTTGAAGGGGGAACTTCCAGGAGGCCTAACTTCCTCGTTTTTCGACCGATTGAGGTGCCAAAAAAGCCCAGATAGGGGTTTTTGGATGCTCTGAAGCCATTGGAGCAGTCGGTTGGTCAGTTTGAGCATTGTAAGAAATTTGTTTGAGCACTTTGAGAAATTAATAATAATGATCCATTGGAAGCTAGACCAGGAGATGTAGCCCAAGAGAGGGGTGAACTCCTTTATCAATTGTTGTGTTTATGTGCTTATGTTCATTGATTATGCTACTGTCTATGTGTATTTTTCATGAGTAATCCTTTAATTTATGTGTTGCAAAGTTGATCCATTTGCTTTTAACACATAACATTTACTTGCAATAATTTCAAGATTTCAAGTCTTCTTCATTTTTAGATCAAACATTAATTCACTCCTTGCATACGTATAAGTTTCACTATCTATTCTGAGCTTTCGAGTCGAAACAGACTCAATCACGCACTCCTTGCGGACACTATGCACGCCTTGCACTCACTCACTGAAGAGAAATGATTGAAAATATATATATTCTTCACAATGAATCATACATTCAACAAAGCAAATGCAGTCATGGATTCAAGAAAAGAAATAACAGAGAATTTGAAAAATAACAGAAGCTCTACCATTCATTTAGATAGACACATACCCATACACACATTTGGGACAATGTTCTTCTTTTATATTCATCCAACTAAAACTTACATACATTCATACAACTTTTCTTTGCATCTCCCAGCTCTTAGCTTACAATGGCAATCTACATATGAGATTCAGCCGCAACAACAACTATCGACTATCAACAACAATTGACAACAACCCTTATTGGAAAATATTACAAAGATTTATGCAAAGAGGCACAAGCATTCCCTCCAACTACTCTACACTATCTTAAATGGAATTAAATGCCATCGGCTACTTAACACTCATTACAATAAATATTGTGTCAATCAGATGAGAGCGCAAGCTCCAAATCTATACTGCGATATGATCCATAAAACAAAATACATTTCCCCACCATCCTTACGTGATGTCTTAGCCTTCAAACATTTAAAGACATTTATAAATCAAAAAGTTTTGTCAGATATCACATTAATACATTGATCAGTTTGAAATTCAAAATATTTCAAAATGTGCACTAGTGCACCTAGCTGTCTTCCACGCTTGTGTTTTCTTGGCGATGCTCCTGCATCATACTCCCTTGGCTGAAAAATTCATGAACTCCTTTCCATGAGCTCCTGCACCAATCTTCCATGCTTCTGGATCTCTGCTTCATTAACCCAACTGGCATCTTCTATTGTTCGCCCTTTCCACTTCACCAAGTATTCAAAATACGTCTTCCTTATGGTCTTCTTACCAACTTGTTGATCTATGGTCTTTTCCATCTGTGGATTCTCTGCTACAGGAATCTTCTTCTCCCACATGATTTTTCTTTGATATTAAGCTCCTTCGGCTCCATCCTCCCTGTAAAGATACATGTCTAAAATGTTGAATATGGGTGATATTCCCACATCTTCTAGAAACTCTAACTCATAATCATTCTCGCCAAATCTCCTCAAGATTTTACATGGCCCTGTATTTTTCAACTTCAGCTTGTTATATGTTCCTCTTGGGAATCTTTCTTTCCTTATATGTGCTAGAACTTGATCTCCAACTTCAAATTCAAGTTTTCTCCTGTGTTGATCAGCTCTGCGCTTGTATTCATTGTTGCTCCTCTTCAACTGCTCCTTGATCTGATTGTGAAGTTCCTGCATTTCTGCAACAAAATCTTTGGCTCCCGCTCTTCTAAACTCACTTTGTTTCAGATCCCTTAACTCTGAAACTCCTCTCGGATTCATTCCATACACGATTTGAAATGGAATTTTCCCAGTGCTCCTTTTCATTGAGTCATTATATGCGAACTCATCTTATGCTAGAATCTGATCCCACTGACTATAGTGTTCAGTGAACAAACTCCTCAACAAATCTCCTAGGATTCTATTCACCACTTCGGTTTGTCCATCCGTCTGTGGATGATATGCAGAACTAAAAGATAGCTCTGTCCCTAACTTTTTCCACAACGTCCTCCAGAAATTACCAACAAATTTGATATCCCTGTCTAAAACTATATTCCTGGGAAATCCATTGAGTCTCACAACCTCTCTGAAAAAAAAATTCGCAACATGTGTTGCATCACTGGTCTTCTGGCATGGGATAAAGTGTGCCATCTTTGAAAATCTGTCCACCACCACAAATATGGAATCATTTCCTCTCTGTGTCCTTGGCAATCCCAACACAAAATCCATGCTTATTGCATCCCAAGGCCTCTCTGGAGTAGGCAATGGATGATACAACCCAGTGTTTTGTTTCTTTCCTTTGGCATACTGAAAAATCTTACAGTTGTTCACAAATCTCTTTACCTCCACTCTCATACCTGGCCAATAATATGAACTGGCTATTTGGGCAAATGTTTTGTCATGGCTGAAGTGTTCGACTAGACCTCCGCTATGTTTTTCCTTCAACAAATTCTCCCTCATTGAACATCTTGGTATACACAACTAGCATCCTTTGAACAACAACCCATCCTAAATCAGATATTCGGCCCATTGGCTTATGTCTCTGAGCACAAGATTCACACATGCTTCATATGCTTCTCCAAAATCGGGATCATTGTGATACATCTCCTTAAGGTGATCAAACCCCAAGGTCTTGACTTGAAATTCCTGCATAATTAAAATTCTCCTGCTCAATGCATCAACAACCTTATTAGTATTTCCATAAATATGTTTATGACAAAAGTGAAATTTTGCATAAACTCTATCCACTTAGGATGTTTATGGTTTAACTTCTCTTGTCTGATTATGAATTGCAAAGCATGATTATCGCTATACAAAACAAACTCTTTTGGTACAAGATAATGTCTATGTTTCTTCAATGCTTGGATTATGGCATAGAACTCTTTGTCATATGTGGAGTACTTTTGTTTAGCTTCATTCAGCTTCTCACTGTCAGCCTGCAGTTCATCCCACCACAGTGTTGCATGTCCTTTCAACCTAGTGATAGCATGTCTTACTTTTTTCTCCTCTTCGACATCCTCATAGTCGAAATACTTGTCCATTGCTCGTATCCAATCAAGAAATTCCTCAGTGTCTAAATTTCCTTCATACATAGGGATGTCAATCTTTGCTCTGGCACCCAACTTGAAAACCGCTCTTAACAAGCGTTCTTCTGCAACATCCTCAGCTACAACTTCTTCTTTGACTTCTACATTTTTTATTTCTACCTCACTGACGTCTCCAACATCAGGCGCTCTCCTTTGTGATGTTTCCATGGCATCCAACCTCACACACAATTCTCTCATATCCCTTTCCATAGCTATGTTGGCTATAGGTGGATTAGCACGTCTTTTATGCGGAATTGTGCTGGCGTTTATCCTTCTCCCTACAAAAGTCAATTATGTATTCATCTTCAATACCACTCTGGCACAAACCCCCTTCCCTCCAAAGGTTTGCTTGACCTCCCAGTCTTGGATCATTGAAACACTGAGTCGGAGCGACTCCTTAGGTCCTTGCGGGTACCCGTAATGTTTCTACCCCCACACACAGGTTTCTTCCATGAGTGACCACATCTATGATCGTGGGGCTATCTCTTCGCAATTCAGACTTCGGAGATATTCTGAATATGTTCCTCAATTTTCCCAAAACTCTCTTCTCTGAGGTTTTGAACTTCTGCCAGGCGTCTCCTCAAATTCGTTGTCCCACTCTAGTTCAAACTTTGCGAATTTCTAGGACTTCCGCCCCCAACCTCTGATTCTCTAATTCCTGAACTCCTTAATCTATTTCCATGTACTCTGCAGTGATCAACTGTCATGATTGAATTGCGACTTCAGACTTCGTGACTCTCCTTCCATTAAGTTCCCAACTTGTTGAGCCTCCAAAGTACCGAAATAATTCACAGTTTTCCTCCATGCAACTTCACCAGATCTATCAGTCTGGAATAGTTCACTTTCCTCCGAAAACAAATCTTTCATTCACTGAATTTCAGTGAAGACTTCAGGAACTTCTCCCTTGAATATTTATTCCGCTCTTCCTCACGATATTTCCTTCTTCAGTTTGTTCCTCTAAACAATTTCTTCGACACTTAGTCGTATTCCTGGCATGTGCACACCTTGCAACAAAATTTCATCCACATTGACTCCTCTATGAATGATTTCACACTCCTTGCGACTATTCTCCAACTGCTTCTATCTCTCGTGACTGAATCTCACTATCCTTCCTGAGATTTCGAGTCTGAAAACTCGGTCACACACTCCTTTCGGACATTAATGCACTCCTTGCATACGTATAAGTTTCACTATCTCTTCTGAGATTTTGAGTTGAAACAAACTCAGTCACGCACTCCTTGCGGACACTATGCACACCTTGCACTCGCTCACTGAAGAGAAATGATTTAAACTTATATATTCTTCACAATGACTCATACATTCAACAAAGCAAATGCAGTCATGGATTCAAGAGCAGAAATAACAGAGAATTTGAAAAATAACAGAAGCTCTACCATTCATTCATATAGAAACATACCCATACACACATTTGGGACAATGTTATTCTGTTATATTCATCCAACTGAAACTTACATACATTCATACAACTTTTCTCTGCATCTCCCAACTCTTAGCTTACAATGGCAATCTACATATGAGATTCAGCCGCAACAACAACTATCGACTATCAACAATGATTGACAACAACCCTTACTGGGAAATATTACAAAGATTTATACAAAGAGGCTCTCTTCGAGCATTCCCTCCAACTACTCTACACTATCTTAAATGGAATTAAATGATATCAACTACTTAACGCCTATTACAATAAATATTGTGTCAGACAGATGAGAGCGCAAGCTCCAAATCTATACTGTGATCCGATCCATAAAACAAAATACATCCCCCCACCATCCTTATGTGATGGCTGAGCCTTCGAACATTTAAAGACATTTATAACTCAAAAAAAAAATTCAGATATCACATTAATACATTGATCGGTTTGAAATTCAAAATATTTCAAAATGTGTGCCAGTGCACCCAGCTGTCTTCCACGGTGCTTGTGTTTTGTTGGCGATGCTCCTGCATCAAATAGTTTGCATGAAACATCATTTCAATCACATTATAAATATCACAAGCATTATCAAACTTAACCAAATGTTTATCTGCATCCTCTAAAGTATTTCTGAAGAACATGGGAAACTTTTCCATGAAAATATCTGGCAAGTTATGAACTTCTCCTTGCAAATTGAGTGGACTTTTGTGCAACTGTTTCTTTCTTTGGGTGCCTTCTCCCTTTATTGTATCTTGAAATAATTTTATTGGGATTGGTGGGGAAGGAAAAATATCTTCACAAAATTAAAGAAACTCCTCGAAGGAATCTTCATGTAAATCTTCTTGAAATTCTAAAATATTTTTAATGAAATCACTATGGCATCTTTCTTTAAAATCTAGAGTTTTGATGATGGATTTGTCAGGGAGATCATCCTCCCAAATCTTGGATGGTTATTTGGTTTTATAGAAGTTGTCACAACTGATTTGTGACCAAAACTTCAACAATATGTCTTCAATTCCATTTAATGCTCCTTGAACAAGGTTTTCAAGAACCTGGTTCATCTTAAATCAATATTTAGATCTTTTTTGAAAAATTCAACCAAACAACTTCTAGTTTTCCAATAATATTTGATCCTTAAAAAGTATCAGATCTCTTGAAAAAAAATCATTCCCCAGTATGATCACCAAAATGTTGATGTTCAGATTGGTCAAAATGTCAAAAACAACCTCTCGAGGATAAAAATCCCCCCATGTCTTTATAGAGATGGTACTCCTTTGTTTTTGTCTAAAATATGTAGTTGATATTCTTGGATTGGACTATCAAATGGGAGAATGATAAACAACAAACCCTAATTCTTTATTGCTTTAGTTTGTATATAAAATGGTTCTTGATAACCAGATTTCTCCTTGAGTGCAAAGTTTGCCCGAAAATGAACCAAGCATCTTCTTAACAATAAAAAAGATGAAGAAAGGCTTCAATATCAAAATAAATATATGCACAACTTCATTATAATATCCCTATACAACACATGCAAGTAGAATATGCAACCATATTTTCTCACAAGAAAAAGAGTGAAATGGTGTTGATCACTTCAGATAACTATAAATGAGTATTGCATTCAAAACTGAAAATAATTTGATGGGCATACTCCAAAAATCTCATACTCATAAATCCCAAAGTATGATAAATCATTAAAGTCGTGCCCCAAAGTAGTTCATTTTGGATTTTAATACATAAAATATATTCAACATTACAAAGCGTTTTAGTAAACAAATTGACTAATTCTTAGAAATAAAGCTTTCCAAATGCAAAGACTAAACCTCCATGAATCAATTAGACAACCATGACTTGCATTTATTAGTCAGATATGTATGGTTGTAAAATACTCCTATTGATATTTTTAGGAAGATACCTAGAAGAATAAAAGGAAAAACACTCAAAAACTCAACCTTATGCTCAATCTTAGATATACAAACACAAATATTTGAGAGAAACTATGTAGAAGAAGAAGAAGAAGAAGAAAGAAAAATGAAGATCTTTATTTGTTGATCAGAGAGTTGGTTGTGTATTGATGGTTGAACAATGATATATTTGATGATCTAAACCCTACTTTGATGATCTTCTAAACTTGTTTTTGATGGTGCTCTCTTTCTTTTAAATCTGCTCCCAATGTTTGTTTGAAGTAATTAGGGTTTTTGTTCTTCTATAAGTTCCCATGTGCTTTCTCTTTTTGGAATAAAGAGTAAATAATTCAATAAATGCTTGATTTAATGTTTTTTAATGAATTTAATTTGTTTAAGTTCATGCCTCCAAATGGGACCCACTTCATCTTTTATAAAAGTTATTTAATAAACTTTTATTCCCAAAATTTTCAAGTTGACTCTCTGGAAAAAGTGGATTGTGTTTTAATTTTATGAGCATGATAAGTAACTTCTTAGCCATAAAAACCATTCTACAATTAATATTCATCATTCCAAATTTCCAACTCTTATTGATCAAATTTTGGAGTTCTGGATCTCAACTTATAGCCTCGGGAAGTCGAGGTTCCAAACAGATTTCCTAGCAATTCATGAAAGCAAAGTTGAATGATATTTTGATTTCTGGAAAAATGGTGGTCAAATTCAACCATTTAAACCTATCACATTTTCTTCCTTGTCAAATTTCCTTTCCAATAAGGTATCGCTTGCCCCAAACATACATTTGGATCAACATTTATAAGCTACAAAATATCGTTGCTTAGTAGTCATCTATCTAGTTCATGAATGAATCTAATCCCTTGTTTTAATTCCGTATTTTTAGTCCCACATGCATAGTGGTGGATGAAACATATAGTGTTTATATTATAAATTCATTATACATCATTCATCTGAAGTAAATGATCTTATGGAGGTCTTAGCTTAGCTCTCGTGCCTTAGAAAATTTCATGACTTAGAAAATTTTGGTCGCCCAATCATTGCCCATTCATCACCCAATAAACAACAAGTCATCGCATAATCAACGCCCATTTGTCTTTGTATAATTGGTTTCCATGTATCTTGATGCGATTGGTTACCATGTCTTCCATGTGTCTTAGTGTAATAGGTTGTTATGTGTCTTGGAATTAAACTTAGGAAAATCTTGGAATTAAACTTAGGAAAATATGTCAAGTAAGGGAGAATAGGACGAGAAGGTAAATATGTTAAGTAAGGGAGAATATGACTTGAAGCGAGATGGGGATGGAGGGTATAGTGTGGTGGGTCATGGGGTAAGGGGTATGGTGGGGTAGAGGGATAGGGTGTGGAGTGTGGTGAGTACGTGGAGTAGGAGAGATGAAAGGAGACTTAGGAAAATATAATAAGCAAGGAGAGTATGGAAGAATAGGATAAGAGGGGAGATGGGAAATGGAGTGTGAACTTCCGTGAAGCATAAAAAAAAATGTGAGTAAGTATGGAATATGAAATAAGAAGAGAAGAAGTGTAACTAAGTATGATACAAAGAGAATGAGTCTAATTATGAGAATATGAGAAAGTATTCTTGAGACTGAAAGTATTCCTGAGACTGAGTATAAGAGAAGAAACTTAGAATGGGGAGAGTAATCAGTTGTGTTGCACATGGAAGAAGTGATTTTTCATGGAAGATCAGGTAGTTGGAAAAAAAAAAAAAGTATCTTGGTCACACAAACTCAGATTTTGATTGCATAAAAATGAATGATGAAGTTGAGACCAAGGGCTACACCATGAACACATGATCATTAAAAATTTCCTTCTTCTGATATCAATTTTTTTATTACTGCAAAGAGAGGATAGTTAAGGTGATCAATTTTTTTATCAACATGGCCTTTTGCTACCAACAAGAAGAGATAAGGTGACAGAGGGAAACCCTATAAGAACCTTCTAGTTGTCTTGAAAAATGGGGAAACTCACCCATTAATCAACACAAATAAGGAAGAAGATGTCACACAACCCATGATCGACTTCACCAAAGGAAGGGAGAAACCCAAATGTATTAGTATGAGTCTTAAGTATATCCATGAGACCCTATCATAGGCCTTTGACATGTCTAATTGTATGATAGTAGCAGGGGTATGCAAATGCTTGATGGAATGTGGACCTTCTTGGATTGAACTTGTAGCTTCATGGATCAACCTCCCTTTTAAAAAACCAAAATGTTCTAGAGATATGCATCTATATAGAAGGGGTTTAAGCCTCATATATGAATTTGGAAATGATATTGTACACACAATTACATAAAAAAAAATGCTATAAACCCATCAAAATTCTCTAGGAAATCCTTCTTAGGAATCAAGGTATTGAATGTAGAATTTAGGTTCCCTGGAACCTTCCCTTCCATCCTAACCTCCTCCACAAACCCTAAAATATATTCCCCTATAAGTTTAAATAAATCCAAATATAATTCCACTGGCCACCTATCGGGCTGAAGACTCCAATCCTTCTGAAATAAGTTCAAAACCATCAACTGCTCCTCCCTAGAAACCTCCTTAAACAACTCTTCATTATCCTTTGCTTCCACCATTCTAGGGAAATATGATACCACCTTCAAGATTTATTATATGTTATCTCTTTCAATTTCTCTAAATATTTTTGAAAAGTGTTTGACACCAAGGTTTCCCAACCCTTGAAACTCTCTAACCTTATTTCGAACATCATCAAGCAATTCCCATATAATGTTATGAATTTTCCTAAAGTTGGAAAATTTATGGAAGTACTTTGTGTTCTGGTCTACCAAACTCAACCAAGTTTCACTACTCTTGATTATCAAATCTTTCTCTTTGTCCATAAGAAGCTTATTGTTATGAAGCTCAAGCTGTTTGATCCTAGACATTACATCTTCATTGTATAGACTCGCAGGATGTTCTTGATATAAATGTTCCAATCACCACTCAGCCTCCATCAACAAACGGTACCTAGAATTATATCTCTCACTATCCCAAGAGACAACTTTCTCCTTGACTAATCAAAGAGAATTGGTAAATTGTGCACAGGTTGAGTCCTCAGAATGAACGTCAAATTTTTTCCAAGTATATTATACAAGCTCTTGAAAATACACCTATGTATACCAACATGGATTATATTTAAAAGGAGACTTAGGTTTTTCTTAACCGAGGCACAATTATAGGTATACATGATAATGGTCTGAGAATCTGATAGTATCCACTCAAGACCTAAAGCTAGTGAACTTTTCCAGTAGAGCATGATGTACCAAAAAATGATCCAAACATCTTGAGATTCCAGGCTCGCCCAATCAGTTGTTGGTCTAGGGTAGGATTCACCTCAATAGGATATGTTATCACAGTATTTTTACTTGTACAAAGCCCCACCACAAGCCCCTAAATCTTGTCTAACATTGGAAGACGATACCACTGTAACCTTAGTAACAACCTCCCTCGTTTTAGTGATGGAATAGGTCCACCATAAGGGAGGCTTCCTTGGTGACCTCAAGGGATCAAACTAGCAAGTATAGTAGCCAATCCTACTGCTCCCTCTATTGATCACCTAAATATTGGTCTAGGTCAATATATTTGAAGAGGTATGAAGTTTTTTGAGTACCTTCCCAGAACAAGAACATTTTGCAACATATATGTGGTTATTTCAAAGCCAAAACATGCAATTAATACCTCTTTAAGACACTAGACAATATAAATTGTAATGGTTGTTGTAAATTTCTAGCAGTAAACAATGATATGACAACAGTAAATGATTTACAACAACAACAACGATTAGTGTTTAGAAATGCAACAATTTACCCTAAAATATTAGCATGCATCCACTAGAATAAGATTCAATTGTTTAAGGCAATTTCTGAACAAGTGATCCGAGATCGGATTCAGCAGACTGTCAGGGCATAAAAAATGCTCAAAAATTAAAGTGCTCGGAATCCGACGAAACCAACACCACTGCGTCCGGCTCGTCTTCCTGATTCCGGTGGTATAATTTTTATGTCAAACGGAGTCCGTATGAAGAAGATATCGCATTCTGTCCGTCGAGCCAAACAGGCAAAATTTTGGGATGATGGCTGTACATGTCCGTACAGTCCGTACAAGACACGTGGAAAGACCGTACAACATAAGTGGCATGTCCGTACAGGACACGTGGCAGCTCCTGAGCGTGACACATTTTATGCATTTTTGGCATTTTCAGCGTACAGTTGGACCAATTGGGAGGTGACATGTGTCACCACTGGATGGGTGACACGTGGCACATGCTGACGTCAGCATCCTGCATGGCCCGGGATGATGGGACAGGCCGTACTTTTCGTACGATGATGTGGCAGCTGAGTTGGCAGTGTTGACGTGGCGGTTCGTGGTTAGTTGGCAGTTGAACGAATAATATGGTGATACGTGGCATGATGTGGGCAAATGAAAAGGTGCCACGTGGCCCAATGAAGGGCTGCCACGTGGCACCCGTTTATTGGCTTGTTCGTTGTTTAAAATTTTGTGGAGCCACCGGAATCGAACCGCAGACCTCCATACGCGCGCGCAACGACTTAACATTCATCCGTCAACCACTATGCCACGCGGTGGCTTTTGTAATGGGTATGAATTTAAATATATTTAAATTTACGATAAGGTATAACCGGCGGGGGGTCGGGTCGGGGCTTGGCCCCGACCCCCGGTTCCATTGAAATGCGTGTGACCATGTGCGTGGCGCGGAGGTTTTAAAAACTATGCAACGGTTATATTATAACTGTTTCCAAAAGATATAGCGCGGGAGTTGTAAACATATAAGCCCGCGGGTATATACGTTAAGCCCACGGTTCTAGCCATATAGCATGCGACCAAATGCAGAAGGGGTCAGCGCTTAGCCTTTCGGCTAGCGCATGGCCATATGGCTATTGATATGACCAAGAGCGCGCCCGCAAAGGGGGCTAGCGCCAAATATAACCACATTATATGGTTAAAGTGGGTATTATAACTAAAAATTGGTTTTTTAGTTATTACTTAAGCCTTTTTAATGTAATTAATTCTTTTTTTAAGGGTTATTGGGCTTTTTTAGAGCCTAATTCTTGGGAGGAGGTTGGAGATTGAAACCAACTTTCCCAACTATTTAACCAAGGCCATGTTGAGGCCATTTGGTCAGAGTTGGAAGCCTTTGGAGAGCTTTTGGACGGTTTTGGAGAGTAGAGATGCTGAGGCAAAGCCAGGTCTAGGCCAGTTGAGGCAAGGAAGCTGTTGAGGTAGAGATGTTGTCGGACGATTTCTGAGAGTTCGGTATATCCGTTTCAGGTGTCGTAAGTTGTGAAAGATTCTAGAGATCATGGCGAACAAGACCAGATCAGTCTAGAAGCCAATCATCATTGTAAAGATGTACTAATAAGCTTTTGAAAATAAATCAAGAAGCCTCCCTCACAGAGAAAAGGCCCGGAGACGTAGGCAAAGTTGTCGAACTCTGTTATCAAACTTGTGCATTATGGTTTTGTTGTTTTTCATTGCATTTCAGATTTGCAAATATGTTAATGGCTGTATAATGTATTATCTTTTCTCGCTCTTTCATTAAGTTTTCCAATGGTTAATAAATGCATGCAAATAAAACTCAACCATAGTCATTTCGAAAAATCCTGACGGATCAACAAGTTAAGCCACATTTACAAGAGTCTATCCAACAAATAAAAGTGATCTAGATGGCTATAACAAACTTTGTATAACAACAAGTTATTGAACAAGTTTTCCAATGTTAGTGTTATTTAGGTTAGTAGAATGCTTAAGAGTGTTTAAAGGAAGAATTTGTTGGTCATTTCACCATGAGAATGCTTTTAAAACAGTGCCTTTAAAGGGTTATGGAGTTTTATAACAACAAATGCAACTAAGATTGGATAATGGCCTACTTGAAACCAAGATGTAGGATTCAAACTCTAAGGTGCTAGCACATTAGGGCCTTAGGGTTTAAATCTTGAGGAGAAGGACTTCTAGGGTGCAAGCACATTTGGGCCCTAGAAACTGTTTCTCCCTTCTTGTAGCTTCAACTAGTTCAAAATCAAAAGTCTAGGGATAAAATCCTAAAGTTCTAGCACTTTAAGGCTTTAGGGTTCTAACCATAGCAAGGTTTCTTTCACAAATTTTGGATAAAAATCACGTTGTGAGAGGAATAAGCACTTATGTTCCTCTCTTAGGGTTTAACCAAGCAAGACGTCTAACATAAAATATCAAATTCACAATGAAACATTAATAACATAATAATAAATTGCAGAAAATTCACTTACTTCAGCCAAGAAACCATGAGATAAAACCCTAATTGTAAAAAATTCCATACAAAATCAACCAAGAGCATCCACAATTGACCTTCCAAGCATAGTGCATGAGTTGAAGAGAGCTAGTAACCCTTAGAGGGTGAAAATTTTAGAAGTGTTCTCACAAAATGGTGAGAAGTTATGATAAGAAAATGAAATATGAGGGTGGCCTTTTTATATGAGGCCACCCTAATACAATTTGTCCACATAATTTGTCAACAACATAAAGTAAGTGGGTCGACTCCTTAATTTTACTCTAATAATATACCAACATACAAAAATACATAATAAAACCCTAAAAAGGGTGATGTCATGTGCTAAAAGGGCAACATCATGCTAGAGAGGGTGATGTCGTGCCTCCAAAGGCCAAGTGGCATCCTTTGAGGATGAAAGACTGTGAAGTGAGGTGTCTCCTCATCCAAAGTCATGTCAATAATCTCTAGTACCCATCCATCCATCAAAACCCTAGCCAAAAGATGATGTCAAGGGATAGAAGGTGACATCAAGGGCCTCCAAAGGTAACGCCCAAGGCTGAGAGGCCTGCAACCACATCTCTAAGTGATTTCCAAACACCTGCCGCTGTAATGTCCTCCATCCATTGTGCACAAAATACCTAGGCTACTCTTCCCAGCATGTGGGGATTCTAACCGATATCTATGGCATAATGACAACAATTTCTCAAACAAATCCCGTATGCCCATCATCCAAGGTCCTGAGAATGTGAGAGGTATTGTCTAAGTGTGGTGAGTCACTGGATGACCCACTACTCTTCACCACACATGCAAAAGTCCTACAATAAGATGCAATGTCCTCGGTACAAGCCTAGGACATCCTTCAAGAACCTTTTGAGGGGCATTCAAAACAAGCCAAAGTATAAAACATGGTTAGCCAAACTTCATAAGAAACTTTAGTTCTTAAAACATACAAAGTAAGTTGCAACTTAAGATATAATCCATGTAAGATAATTCACCTTAGTATCCCCTTCAAGCATGACACCATCCCAAGACCCCACGTGAGTTACCAAGTTTAAGTATGGAAGGGTCTTCATCCAACCCTATTAGGTGTGCCACCTAGACAAGAAGTAAAATAACCCAGGTAAAGGGACAGGTCCTGAGAGTGACAAGGGAAAGTAAAAAACGAACCAAGAGTAAGTGTGAAATTGATATGGTTTAGGGCTTACTTCATGGCTCATGGTGTTAATATATCTCTATGAGCACCTATGTGGAGGGTGTGC
Organism: Picea engelmannii; assembly: GCA_009831015.1. Taxonomy (NCBI): domain Eukaryota; kingdom Viridiplantae; phylum Streptophyta; class Pinopsida; order Pinales; family Pinaceae; genus Picea; species Picea engelmannii. Next base: position 469,598 of record ML777127.1, read on the forward strand.
TTGCTTTTGAGTTACCCAATATTTGCATAGCACCTTTTTCCAAACCCCTTTTATCTTTTTCTAGTCCATGTTTTCATTTATAATTTGCAAATATGTGAGTCCCCTTTTATAGGTTTCCAAGTTGTAGCATTACTTTTTGGGGGGACTAGGGCCAACACTGGATGAGTATAGCTCAAGTTGGACTAGATTTTGGTGGTCTCGCTTTGCTATGTTCACTTTCTTTTCTAGCATCATTTTCTTATTCTCTTATAGAAGTTGTGAAAAAGACTCTAGGCCTTCAACTCCTCTTCTCATGAGAGAATGGACCATAGCCAAAGCTTAGTATAATATGAGAGTATTTATGATGGAAATTGTTAAGTATGGTCGGGAGTGGAATGTTACCCTTGGGAGGGAACCCCAATATTTCTCCTTTTCCCTGGGCAGTGACAACATGGAACTAGGGCACAGAAGCTGACCACTAAGGTGAAACAAGTAAACTGACACAATTTCCCAAACCAGTGATCCATTATCTAAATTCAACCAAAGATCCTCATCCACATTCCTGACAAATTAAGTACAACACTTTGCATGAAATAAGGACTAAGATACCTCATGGTGACAATATCTTACCATCTCCCATACTTTGGGTTGCTTGAATGTGATGAGACTTGGTTGATGCAACTAAAAGGAAAATGAGGGGGGATTTTGGGTTTCCATATGTGGACATGTTGATCATCATCATCATTGTGTAGATCATGTTCTTCATTGCGGACCTCGAGACATTATCTCCTCTAGTTACCCCTACACATGGGGGGTAACATCTGGCTCCAACATGGGGGCATGTGCTCATTCTAGAGCGCAAGAGAACCTCAACATATTTGGTTGTCCAATACATGTAATCCTACCTGCACTTCAACCAACAAATCACTTTAGAAGAATTTTCCTGCGGATATGATCCAGTGACTGTCAGTGATAATCCAAAACCATGCTTGAAAATAAAATTTTCCTTAGCTACAAAATGATAAAGCAAAAATGAATTTTTCCTAACATGTATTCAAAATGAGAATGCAACATGTATATATAAAAGGATGCAAACTATACTATAATGAATGCATGATGCAACATATATATACATATGCAATGCAAAGTGAAAATGCTTACCCTACACTAGTCTATGTTAGTTTAAATGCTAGGTATATTCATATAACCAGTAAAACCATCCGAGCTTTGTATAAAAAAATCTACCCATGTGCTTCATCATAAACCAAAATAAAGACAAGACAAGAACAAAAATATCATGAGTCAAAACATACATCATATCATAACTAGTCATAGAATCTGACTCATGGAGGCGAGAGGGAGGGAAAAAAGCATGCAAGTAGGCATCACCACAACCTTTCCCTACCCATCCCAGGACAAGGCCAAAAGAATCAGATGAATGCAGATCCTCATACTCAGTTGCAAATATATCACTCGAAGATCAAGAGGAAGGGATGACAAGGAACCTAAGGAAAAATATGAGGTTGTCTATGGGAGGAGAGAGGGAAAGATAAGGGATCAAACTAGGCCTAGAGAAAAAAAATTGTTCACAACCCAAATGTTTTCGGTCTTGTGTGTGAAACTAAAAACCCTTGCAACAAACCACAGGTTGAAAACAAATCCGTCCTACAGAAAAATGACTATCATGAGATAAATCCCCAACCATATCTATAATGGAATAACAAGGTGAAAGAAGAGGATGCTAGAAACTCTTGTCGCAAAAATCCTGCTTCGGGCAAACCATGTCCTTACCCTTATCAAAATTAGAGTACAACGATGGTTGAAAATTTTCTTCATAGAGTAAATCCAAGAGCTCAAAATAATAAGCATCAAACACCCCATGATATGATCATAAATCATCGTGATAATGTTGCACTAAGTTATCCCAATGTGGTTGGAACAAATGTGTAATCATGTCATCTTCTTGTTTCCAAATATCAGAATCAACATAAATCACGTATGGTTGTTATAACGACAACGATTGAAAATGACCTTCAATATCATAAATGGGATCTCCATTAAATCCATAACAAGTCACATCCCATTTATGTCTCCAAACATGTATAAACTCATCAATATTGTTAATCACGTCATCACTTTCGTTATAACATGAAGGGTCTTATGCATTCAAGGGTTCTTCTAGAAGATATTCACCTTCCCATTCATGAAGTGCATCAACATCGAAAACTTTGGAAGGGGTGTAACTTACCACTTTATTTTCTTCTTGTGCAAGAGGAATGGATGCTTGGATGACTTCATCAAGTGGAGGAGAAAATACTGACACTTCATCTTCATGAGGAGCCTCTTTGTGGATTAGGTCTTCAACAAGGTGTGTTTCATCAAAGTGTTCTTCTTCGATATATTCACATCAGAAAATCTTGTTCTCATTGGTAATATTCCTTGTGAATCACCTCTTCAGGCTCTCGTTCTTCAATCAAGTCTTCATTTTCTTCAATAGAATCATGAGGTAATTATTTCTCCTCTTCAAGGAGTTGGTAACCCTCTCCATAAGATTCTTCCTTAGGTTCTTTCCTTGGAGATGCATGATATTATTCATCCAAGGCATGCTCAATATATGGAGGTTCTTCATTAACATCACTCGTTTGTTTGTCTGGAAGGGTAACTTCATAAAGGTTTGTATCTTTTGGATCATTCCATTCTTCTTCCTCCACATTTAGTTCCAATATCTTGGATAAAACCCAAGGTTGGTCATACTTCTCTCGTATCCTGGAACATAGTGTTTCTACTTGGAAGTATGCCTTAACAAGCTCTTCCTCTATTGAGACTTCATACCGATCAAGTATGAGACCATGCTCTTCTTGTCTTTGAGAACAAAGGTCAATCAATAGAATTACATATTGTCATTGATCAACCAATTCCTTGCAGAACTTCTTATCTTCTTTAACGCTCTCTTTCAACCTTTGGGAGAAGTCTTCACATCGCTCTTCACAAACTTCCTCATCTTCTTGAGAGGTTTCCTCTTACTAAAGGGATACCTCAAGTTATTGAATGGTGTCTTCAAGTGTTTGATAGTTTGGACCCATATCCAAGGAACTTTATAATGAGACGTGTGAGGGAAGATACACTTTTTGGTTTGAGACATTTTACAAGCGACATTCGTATCTCGATCGACATGTTACCCAAAAAAAATTGTATCCGCGCATATTCATGTACCAATTTTAATATTTTTTTGTATATTATAAGTTTTGAAACATAGGTAAAAACCATGGACCTGTCACCATCATGCTCTAGACAACCATCAATCCATTTCGAGAGCCTATGATTTGGGTATATAAGAATACTATCAACATCAATGAATGGATAAAATTCATGAAAATCCCATGGTGCCATGATTCCATCACTAGAGAGCATACAATATCCCAAAATTGAGAGTGGGATGACTCCTCAAGATATGTCAATGGAGTCACCAAATGATCCACCTTGGATCATCAAAGGAAGGTGAGGGAATTACCCTCAGTGGAGTTGCCAGGTAAACTTGCAAGGTAAGGGATTCGGGAGAAATTTTACCAAAGAAATTTCTTTGAGGAGAATGACTCAATCCTCCCCAAACATGACACGAAAATGTTATCACAGAATTTGTACTTGTGCAAAGCTCGATCACAAGTCCCTAAATATTGTGTAACAATGGAAGATCCTAACAATGTCACCTTAGTAAGAACTTCCCTCGTTTAGTGATGGAAGAGATCCACCATAAGGGAGGCTTCCCTGGTGACCTCAAGGGATCAAAGTAGCAAGTATAATAGCCAAGCATACCTCCCCCTCTCTTGATCACCTAAATATTGGTTTAGGTCAAGATCGTGGAAGAGGTATGAAGTTGTTTGAGTACCTTCCCGGAACAAGAACACTTTGCAGCATATATGTGATTATTTCCAAGTCCAAACATTCAATTAATACCTCTTTAATACACTAGACTATATGAATTGCAATGGATCTTGTAAATTTGAAGTAGTAAACAATGATATGACAATAGTAAATTATTTACAACATAACCAATAATTAATGTTCAAAGATGCAACAATTTACCATAAAAACTTAGCATGCATCCACTAGAATAAGATTCAATTTTTTAAGGCAATTTATGAACAAGTGAAGCCACCTTTAGAAGAGTGTACGCAAAAAATAAAAGTGATCTAGATGGATGTAGAAAACTTTGTATAACAACAAGAAGTTATTGAACAAGTTTGGCAATATTAATGTTAGTTAGGTTAGTAGAATGCTTAAGAGAGTTGAAACAGAGAGCTTCTTGATCATTTCACCACGAGAATGATATAAAACCAGTGCCTTTAAAGGGTTATGGAGTCTTATAACAACAAATGAAACTAATCTTGGATGATGGCCTACTTGAAACCAAGAGGTAGGAGAAGGACTTCTAGGGTGCAAGCACATTTGGACCCTAGAAACTGTTTCTCCCTTCTTGTAGCTTCAACTAGATCAAAATCAAAAGTCTAGGGATAAAATCCTAAAGTGTTAGCACTTTAGGGATTTAGGTTTCTAACCATAGCAAGAATTATTTCACAAATTTTGGACAAAAATCACGTTGTGAGAGGAAGAAGCACTTATGTTCCTCTCTTATGGTTTCACCAAGCAAGACGTCTAGAATAAAATAGAAAATTTACCATGAAACATTAATAAACATAAGAATAAATTGCCTAAAATTCACTTACTTCATCCAAGAAACCATCAGATAAAACCCTAATTGTGGAAAATTGCATCCAAAATCAGCAAAGAGCATCCACAATTGACCTTCCAAGTATAGCACATGAGTTGAAGAGAGCTAGTAACCCTTAGAGGGTAAAAATTTCAAAAGTGTTCTCACAAAATGGTGATAAGTTATGATGATAAAATGAAATTTGAGGGTGGCCTTTTTATATGAGGCCACCCTAATACAATTTGTCCACACAAATTTTCAACAACATAAAGTAAGTGGGTTCGACCCTTTAAGTTACCTCTAATAATATGTAAAATACTAAAATACATAATAAAACCCTAAAAAGGTGACGGCATGTGTTAGAAGTGTGTCTTCATGCTAGGAGAGGGTGACGTCATGCCTCCAAAGGAAAACGTTGGGACTCCAACGGACAAGTGTCATCCTCTAAGGGTGAAAGAGTGTGAAGTGAGGCGTCTCCTCACCCAAAGTTGTTTCAATAATCTCTGGTACCCATCCATTCATCAAAACCCTAGCCAAAAGATGACATTAAGGGATAGAAGGTGATGTCAAGGACCTCCAAAGGCAACATCCAAGTTATAGAGGGTTGCAACCACATCTCCAAGTGATGTCCAAACACCTGCTACTGCAACATCCTCCATCCTCTGTGTAAAAAATACTTGGGGTACTCTACCCAGCTTATGGGGATTCTAACCCATATGTGTGGCATAATTACCATCACTCCTCAAACCAATCCCATATGTCCATCGTCTAAGGTCCTGAGAATGTGAGAGATATTTTCTGAGGGCGGTGAGTGACTGGATGACCCATTTCTCTCCATCACACGTGCCAAATTCCTGCAATAAGGCACACCATCTTGGGTACAATCCCAAGAAGTCCCTCAAAAACCATGTCGAGGGCATCCAAAACAAGCCAAAGTATAAAACACAGTTAGCCAAAGTTCATACAAAACATTATTCCTTAAAACATACAAAGTAAACCGTAACTTAAGGTATAAGTTGTGTAAGATAATTCACCTCAGTATCCCCTTCAAGTATCACACTAGCCCAGGACCCCATGTGAGTTACCAAGTTTAAGTATGGGAGGGTCTTCATAAAACCCTATTAGGTGTGCCACATAGAAAAAAAATAAAATAACACAGGTAGAGGGATAGGTCTCGAGAGTGACAAGGGAAAGTAAAAAACCCACCAAGAGTAGGTGTGAAAGTGATATGGTTTTGGGCTTACTTCATGGATTATGGTCTTAATCCATCTCTATGTGTGACTTTGTGGAGGGTGTGCTTGCTCTTAAGTTACCCATCATTTGTGCACAACCTTTTTCCTTTTTCTAGTCCATGCTTTCATTTATAATTTGCAAGTTTGTGAGTCCCCTTTTATAGGTTTCCAATCTTTAGAATTACTTTTTTTGGGGACCAGGGCGAGCACTGAATGAGTAGAGATAAAGTTTGACTAACTTTTTGTGGTCCTACTTTTCTATGTTAACTTTATTTTCTAGCATCATTTTATTATTATTTTATAGAAGTTGTAAAACAACCTATGGGCCTTCAACCCCTCTTCTCATGAGAGAATGGACCATAGCAGAAGCTTAGTATAATATGAGAGGATTTAGGATACAAAATATTAAGTATGATCGGGAATGGAACGTTACCCTTGGGAGGGCACCCAAATATTACCCCTTTTCCATAGGTTGTGACAACACGAGACTATGGAATAGAAGCTGACCACCAAGGTGAAACAAGGCAACTAGAACAATTTCCCAAACCAATGGTCCATTATCCAACTTCAACCAAATATCCTCATCCACATGCCTGAAAAATTAAGTAGGACACTTTGCATGAAAGAAGGACTACCATTCCTCATGGTGACAATATTTTACCATCTCCCATACTATAGGTAGCTTGAATGTGATGAACCTTGGTTGATGCAACTAGGAAAAAAATGAGGGTGGTTACTAGGCTACCATATGTGGACATGATAAGCATCATCATAATCATGGTGTAGATCATGTTCTCCATTATGGGCCTTGAGACAGGATATCCTCCAGTTACCCCTAGGCATGGGGGGGAGGTAACAAGCTCAACATCGATCCACCCCATAGATTCAAATCTATGAAGAAATAATTCAACCATCTTGTCATGACGAATGAAGTACTCCAAAACTCACCATTGTTCAAGGTAATATTTAAGTCACCTCCTAT